>JAVSBS010023073.1:11440-65782 GCA_033124195.1 Coracias cyanogaster
GTCAGTTTTTATAACAAGTTGTTTGACTTTTATATATAGATAGATAGATATGGGCGAGTGAATGTCTTTTGCTACTTTTCCGTGCCCAAACTAGTTCATAAGGAGTCAACTTCCAAAAGTTTGGACTATACAATGAACTCAGATAAGTACCCATAAATTTACCCGAATCATTTGAACTTTTCTTTGGCTTTGTTTTCACTGTGTTCTGCCTATTGGGTGAGCAACTGCAGGGTTAGTCAGCCTGTGGCAGACTAACCTGGAACAGCATGATCCCATGTGCTGTGCTGTCCTCCCTGACCATCACACTAGTATCTGTCTGGTCATGACAAGTAGTACAGCTCCCAGCATGTATCCCAAGATTTAGACTGCCATGACTCATTGAGCCACCCTGTACTCACTCTCACAGTATTGGTCTGTTTGCCTGCCCTGCAGAAGAGGCAGTTGGTAGTAGAAAGAACATCACTCCAATATTAACTAAACCTTTCTTTATCCTGTAAGATGTTTATTTTCCTCGGAAGGGACAGACATTGGAGGACCCAGAATCTTCAGATGGTTAGTCTGTCAAACACGGTTTCTCCTTGCATGTATTCAATGAGAGGTCTAGTGGAGACAACCAGCATCCACCTACTTCCATTCACTCACTCCCACTAATAGTCACTCTCTCCTTTGGGTGCTTGTGCAGCAGAGGTACCGTGTCACTTCTCTGACCACAAATCAGTAGTCAGCATTTTATTCCATCATTCCTTTATGCAGGTCACCAGAAATGCTAATGGTGCTTTTTAGCTGCATTAGAGAAGCACTGAGATGGAAAAGAGGAAACCATAATCATAATAAACCACATTTAGCATAGTAACACCTTTAGTTTATTTTAGAGGTGATAAAACATGACTTGAAAGTTGGAGGCAAGTGGGGTACAATGCTTGTTTTGTGACAATGTGGGGATCTGGTTTGCGTTAAGTAGGGAAGAAGTTGCAAAGAAGTGAAAAGAGGTGGTCGGCTGTGGAAGGTATGGAAGAGGGCAAGGAAGTTCTCCCGCAAGAAACTGATGTGGTTGAGACAGAAACCTCTCTGAGAAAAAGGGAGATAAAGATGATGTGTTAGGTGGAGAAGAAAGTTGATAAATCTTCTGGGAAAAAAAAATAGAGAAAATTTTCTATGGGGAGGGAAGCCTAAGAAAACTCCACATTTACAATGCATTACTGTCTTCTCAAACCACTCCTTTTCTTATGCTTCAAATTCCACAGCAGATTTTGTTCTGATAGGAGGAATAAATGAAAGAAGAAAGTTTGACAGAGCTAAGTGGAAGAAGTTGCTTACTAAACCTAGGTGTAGAAGGTGTAAAGGTGAAGAAGGTAGTGGGGAAAATGAAGGAGGGGCACAAATGTGTGGATATCTAGGGACTGGAAGACTTGGTTTCAGAAAAAAGGATTACTTAAGCCAACATATTTTGTCACATTCATAACATGTTAGAAGTGAGCATGTGAAAAGTAGCTGATAACTCTGTGAGCTATTGTTACTCGGTCACCATGATCACCTATTTGCACCTTCAATTGCATAGCTCAATGCAATAACACATTCTTTCTTCTTAAATAATTCACTGATTCAAAGGATAGACAAGGGAATCTGTGCCATAAGAAGCCAGTAGAAAATCTGGAGACATCAGGTGTTTAAAAGTCAAGGTCTCAACACTGAGGAAATTGCCTTGTACCATTAGAAAAGTTTCAAATTTTTCCTGCAGCTCAGCATAAGGAAGAAAAATTATAGCACCTGAACCATACAGGTACTTTCTGCATCTGAAATTGGACTTTTTTTCAACTAAGATGCAAAGACCTAGAAAATGTGCAGTGCCAACAGTAACAGATGATGTGAAAGAAACATTTTTTTTGTGGGCGCATTAGGAGCAGGAGCAGCATAGAGTTTTAACAGGGGTAGAGAGCAATAATACAAGCTGCTTTCGTGTTCCCTCAAAGAAAATGTCCCTGTCTGTTACTGGCTTATACTGGCTATTTTGTTGCTGTTTCACAGCATATAGCATGCAAAGTGAGCATTGAGGCTCATGCTGGTATCTCATAGGAGTCAGACATTGTTAGGTTTTGTCCATGTATTTTTAATCCAGTCTAAGATGCACAGTTTCACAAATCTATCTATAACTGAATGTGCTGACTAAATGCTTTAAATGCTAGTTGCTGAATACCACACCATGTGTCTTACTAATCCTTCTGCACAGAGTACTAGTGAACAGGCATGCAAGTCCTATATTAAAAAGAATGCAGGTTAAGGTCTGCCAAGCAGGTAGTCACTTTAGAAGTTCCACATTAGAAAGTTTTAAATTCGATTAGTTCTTAGCAAAGCAAGTTGAAAGAAATCCAACTTCTGTTTATGAGCCTCAGAGTCTACAGTTGTCCCTTCTGTCTCGCGTGTATCTGAAATTCTGCTGTGGGAACATGAATACCACTGGTGTGTCAGCCTCTGCCTTGTGCCTCAGACCACAGGGCAGAGATGGAGACATTCAATATTTTTATGGTAGGCTCCCAAGTCTCACAAAGAGCCTATTCCAGCAGGAATGTCCGGGGCTGATGAGCATGCACAGACAACAAAAAGGTGTAGCTGCCACAGGCATGTCAATCCCAACAGTATGGCCTAGGGAAGTCTGTGCAGAAGGCATTTGCAAATTCCTTAGGGAACAGTTGAATTGCTAGGTCTTTTTGTTCGGAAGGGTCCCTCTGAGAGCTAGTTTGGGACCTTCCTAGCATACAAGGCAATGAGAGGTGTTGAAACTCTCATTTTGGGATTACATTCCAGCTGGGAACACTAGGATATGGAGGGACTGCACTTCCCTTCTGCAGTTCTTTGTCTACAGGTGGGTTTCTGCAAGTGAGAGGAAAGGGGAGTATGTGTGTTCTGTCTCCCTTGTCCTTACAGAGGACAACCTTTTGATTCATGTCCCTACTGTGGTGTCTGCTCGTGCATTTGGCATGTAACAACCAGTGGTTAAAATCCCTAAATAGCAGCAGAACCCAGAGTAGTTACTAAGGCTGTGCACCTGTGATTGTTCTCTGCCAGACAAGCAGCGGAGCCTAATTGTTTAATGTCTCTGTTATAATCTGGTTCTTTTAGAGTAATACAGATTAACAGCAAACAAATTAAATGCACATAAAGGAAACATAAATATATTTTAAGTGTTTAGAATAATGACATTTATTTTTATTCTAAGGCATGTTAAATTTTAATTCATTTTAAAATCTCTTTATCCTACCAAAGAGGTTTGAAGGAAGATGAATGTGGAGATCAGCTGTGTTTCTTTTGTGCTGGAAATGAAGTACATGTACTCTGAGCCACATTCAGGAAGACTTTTTAACAAGGATGTACCTATCAACATTTTAGTTTTCAGTTATTTCACTAAGAATATTATCATACAAAAAGTTTTACGTGTAACTTAAACTTACTGAATTATTAAAGGAAGTTACAAAATAAAAGAAATAGCTTTAAGAATCTTAAGAGAACATCATGTTCTTCCAATAATGTTTTCTGTATAAAACTTTGGATAACATACATAATCCTGACAATAATTTTATTCTTCCTCCTCTTCCAAATAATAGTTGGGCCTAATACCACGGTTATTTTATGCATTTAAAGGACTGTTTCCTGCTAATGAATAAGGCATTATTTGGACTGAAATGTAAGTGATATAGCTAGCTAGCCCAGCTGCTCAAGGACAGGTTATGATAGACAGCACCACATTTCAAAAGACTTCAGAAGACTTAAATGAGATTCTCTCTGAACCTTGAAGTATTAATTTGATTATCTTCATATTTTGCATTAACCTGTAATTAAGTGTATAGAAGCAGTGAAGATTAAGTAAATTGCTTTTAAAATTTGCAGTCAGCTAATGACGGTACTAAGTAGTTTAATATTGTAGGATGATACCTCCAGCGTGTTTTATGTCTCCCTCAATGAAAGTGGTTTGAAAAAAGGTAGAATTACTGAAGCCTTCTCTATCATCAGCTCAGAGCTTTGATGATTTCAGATATTCTCCTGACCCTTGGAGATGCATTGAGGGAAGGCCTTAAACCAATAGTGCAGCCAGGACTGAAAAAGGGGAAAAGTCTGTCTTCTACACAGGAGGATAAAGCTTTGTCACTCCCTGGAAGGGACAGCATGATCTGGTTTTCTACAGTCACAGGGACTTTTTCAACCCTATCTTTCTATTAATCCAACTGTGAGAGGAAGCCGTGCGTTAGCACTTGTGTGCTGAAACAAACTAATATGTAAAACTAGAAGACAAGATAAAATCATAAAGGAGGGATTGTCACTTGTCCAAGTCATAATAAATAGAGAAAATAGTTTTAGATAATGAGTAAGTACAAATACATTACAATATGTCTGCTTCATTATCAGAAAGAATAACTGCACTTACTAAATGAGCTTAATCACAAAGTATACTGACTTTTCCTTAAATTTTAAAAAATCTGAGGTTTTTTTAAATATACTTACTCTGAAAAGAATAATAGTGATCTTCAAAGTTAAGCATTATTCTTGTCTTTATACAAATCAGGACTTTCTCATATGAAGGTCTTCTTACCAAGAGCTGTGGTTCATATTTATAAATTTCTAGATCACAGGCTTGTTTTCTGTCTGATCGTTTGGTCCTGATAAGTTTAATTTATGGGTCATTTTAAGTTATGTATGTCTTGAATTACTTTGGTATCTATTCATAATTATTCTGATAAATCATTAGTAGACAACAGTATGAAGAACCATCTCACTAAAAAAAATACAGTTGTAAAATAGTATTTCTGGTACATATTAAAGTTTGCTCTTCTAAAGATGAAGTTCAGGTTCTCTTTGAGAGAGGGTGAATCTGCCAGTGAAATAGCATTTGACAACTGTGTGCTCACAACTCAAATTCGTCAATAGCTCTGTCTATACTCCTTATGCCTTCCTGTCTCCATAGCAACAAATCCAATATAGCATTTCCCTTTCTTTAAGGACTTTTTATCATTTTAAATGATACCATAGGCTTGTTTGATATGACAATAACATGAATATTCATATTTTGCAACAAATGACCTAATTAAGGTCAACTTCTGTCAGACAGTAATGAATCTTCAGATGGATTACCATTTTATACTCAGTAATGACTTTTCATTTCTATTAATGAATTTTTATTTATAGGTTCTTTTATCTGATGACCTTGATCTTCCAAAGAGATCCACCAGGGTGGATCCTTTCAAAGGGATGAAAACTATATTGTTTATTTGGATGAAAGGGCTTATGTAGTGTATTCTAAAATGGAATACTAAAGCTTGAACCTTGTCTCTTTTGATGTTCTTTCTGTTTTCTAGAAATTAGGGAATGTACCATAACATTGCATAGTTTTGTAACTGATTGATCCATTAATTTAGTATTTATGCATTGTTTTCATTCCTAGAAAATAATAGAAGAATTATAAAGGACTTTCTGACATTGGCGTCACAGAGCCCTGTTCTGGTGTTTAGTTTGCCATTATTAAAAAAAAACCAAACAAACAGACAAACATTAGATTAGACAGTATTGCTTTGAATCCACTCTGTAGTAATATGTCATCAGCCAGCCATCACTAACCTTGAACCTCCACGTGTAGGTTGATAGCTTTTTTTTCAGCATTCCATCCTTTTCAGTTTCTCCACATCAACTGCATCATATTCACCAAGTATCAGTGTAGTTTATTCCATGTAAAAATCTGTCAGTTAAAAGTATTAAATTTTCAGTCACGCTTTTCTTTTAAGCATTCTGTGCTGTGTTCTGTTCAGTGTCAGTGTCTTTAGTTCTGATTTTTCAATTTTGTCCCTCTCCTTTTCCTTGACTTGTTAGTCTGATCCAACCTCTTCTACCTCATCTGATGATTATCAATATGTTATGGAAGCTAAACTACAAGAAATGATCTCCATACGTAGGAAGGTAGTCCTACTGGACTTTACTTTCTATTGCTAAATAGAATCCATCTGATTTGTTTTTATTTACTTTAACTTATTTTATTTTTTTTATTGATAATCAACCATCGTGCAGTTCAGTGCTTCAGGAGCTTACAATTTTACGATGGCAGGTTTGTGTTCAAACCATGCACAGTCTGCATGTTACATTTGGCTGATTTCATTGCTCATAAATAAATCCAATGTTTTGCTGATGCTTGGATGTAACAGGCCTTTGTAGCTGACACATTTCAAGCAATGCTGTTCAGCTGCCTGTTTAAATAAAGTTTCTTTTCGGAAAACTAAGTTTGCAGTTAGTAGTAGCTTGCTTTATGTTTTGTTTAAATTTAACTGAGATAAAAACTTACAAAGCCACTTAAATTACAGAAAGAGTTGTTCTATTTTTTTACAGGCAGAAGAAAGACATGGAAACATTGAGGAACGCATGAGACACTTAGAAGCTCAACTTGAAGAGAAGAATCAGGAACTTCAAAGAGTATGTGTGTTGCAGACAACATCTGTGCATTTTTCTTCTTTTAATTTGTCAATATAGGACTACATTATGCACTCCAGCACACAAATCTATCTACTGGTAAATGTTTTATTTATAGCAGTGATGGCAGCATATTCCCACTTAACTTTGCCTTCTTAAAATACATCTAGTTGCAGCATTCAAAGGCTTCTGCTGCTAGAAAAATGAATGAGAAAAATGAACGTGCATTAATCTGTAGTTGTAATTACAACAAGTGGGATTTCTTTAAATGGCTACAGTTACCATAGTTATTTCATGATATGAGTCTGTACTGGTTAAATTTGGGCCCTACCAATCTCTCTCTTCTATATTAAAGGCAAGGCAAAGAGAAAAAATGAATGAAGAGCACAACAAAAGATTATCAGATACCGTAGACAGACTTTTGACAGAATCCAATGAGCGTCTTCAGCTACACTTAAAAGAGAGAATGGCAGCACTTGAAGAAAAGGTACAGTGCAAAGGACAGTATAAAGTTCAGCTTAATAAAGATTATCCTGTATGTAACGTTCTACTTTTATTAGGATGGAAGCGTCATGATGATTTTGTATTACTAAATACTACCACAAATATTGCCCTACTTTTAAATTCAACTCTAAATTCAAGAGTGTGCTCAAGCATCTTTCCAGAACTACTGTGAACTGGATATGCTTAGTGTTATGAGTTTCTATTTTATCAGACAGGAGTCTAATTAAGAGTTTGCAAAGGGCCCGTGGGTGGTGCAGTATGAGGCAGTGGAAGTGGACAAGAACCAAGGAATGACCATGTTTCAGATGTGCTGACATTCCTATATTTTAATTGTTGATTTTCATAGAATCATAGAATTGTTTCGCTTGGAAGGAACCTCAAAGATCATCTAGTTCCAAACTCTCTGCCATGGACAGGGACACCTCCCACTAGACCAGGTTGCTCAAAGCCCCATCCAGCCTGGCCTTGAACACATCCAGTGCTGTGGCATCTACAGTCTTCCTGGGCAACCTGTTCCAGTGTCTCACTACCTTCAGAGTGAAAAACTTCTTCCTTACGTCTAATCTAAATCTCTCTTGCTCCAGTTTAAAGCCATTACTCCTCATCCTATCACTACAAGTCCTTGTAAAAAGTCCCTTCCCAGCGTTCTTGTAGGCCCCCTTCAGATACTGGAAGGTTGCAATGAGGTCTCACCGGAGCATGCTCTTCTCCACGCTGAACAAGCTCAACTCTTTCAAACTGTCCTTGTATGATTTTTACCTCACTTCCTCTGGGAACAGTAAAATACTGTCACCACAGAAGAAGGAGCATCTGCCCTTGAACAGGGAATGTTACTTACAGGTTGTTACAGGTTACTTACATGATGTGAAACACAGTAGGCTTGCAAAATTCAAATCCCATGACCTTTATATCCGCCGTCCTTAATCCCTTCCTCTTCTACTTATTCACCTTCAGTTTGATCTGAGGGGAATCCTTCACTGTCTTTCAGAAGGATATTTCAGAATATCCTACCAGAGCACATACTTTTGGTTTCTGTCATTGAAACAAAATGTTGTATGAAGCAAAACCTAGACCTTCCAAAAGAAGAACCTGGGAGAAATAGTTGTGTAAGAGTGCGACAGTTGCTCAGCTCAAGAAAGATGCAAAGTTTTTGCTGTTCTTTCAAAAAACATGGTCCTGTGTTTGGATTATTTCCAGTGTTTAAAATTTAACATATACTCAAACTGAAGCATTAAAGAATTTTAATTTTAAAGTTCAATGAATCTGAACTTTGCTAACTTATATGGAGGCTACATGTCTATGATAATAGCTGATTTTTAACATATCTCTACTCTTTTTCTCATTTCTAGAATGTTTTGATTCAAGAATCTGAAAGTTTTAGGAAAAATCTGGAAGAGTCTTTACATGACAAGGTACTATGAAATACTGTGATTTTATATCAGAAGTTATAGATTTATTATTTTGATATATGTAAATGGTATATTAATTATCCAACTAGCGTGTAAAATGTTCCTAGCATCCATGATAATTCCTTTAATTACCCAGATACCTTCTCTAGTCTTTGAGGGTCTCTAACAATTGCTCTGGGCTAAGTTCATGGTTGAGATCCTAGCCTCAGGAAGCCAATACTAAAATTCATATTGATTTCACTGGCTCTGGAATTTTTGTGCTATCAATTTTAATTCTGAAAAAGTCTTGTTTAACAGGGATTTATGCGTAACTGGTTACACTTCCATAGTGAAGAATGTAATTGCTTGATTTGATGCAATTCTTCTTAACAGGTGCAGTGGCATTATGCTAAATATAGCTGAAAGTGGCCTTTCTTAGTTCACTGCAAATTAACCCCTAATACTGTTTAGTGAATCAGTCAAATTAATCATAAATATTTTTTACAATCCCAAATATTAGGATTTTGTTTTGAAGTTATACTTGCCTTGAGCACAGTAGGATACACAAACATATCTGCTTTCAGGTTCACAGAAGTGTTTGTATAGAACTTAAAAAACAAAGCTCTATTCGATAGTGGTATCATTATATCATATGACATCCAAAATCAAGCACTTTGAGAAAAATAACAAAAGAGGTATCTGTTCAAATAAATTATTTTCATTACATTCAGATAACCTTGTACAAAGACAGTGAGATTAAAGTCCCAAAAAGGAGCTTTTTGTGCATTTTAAATAAATAAAATGTCTGTGATGTACTATCAAAGTAAAGATGATTCAACTGTCACAAAATCAGGATCATACTTCACCACCAAGTTAGATAATGGAAAGGACATTTCTGTCCTTTCTGTCAATTGAAACAAATGTTTCTATCATTTTGCTACCAGAGACTCTAAATTTGAATTATGGATATCAATTTTGTCTGTGTAAATAAGGTACTTTTCCAATGTTATCTCCAACATAACTTTACTGTTTTAATGGTGTTACATGTTTAGTAGTGGACATGAATACAGTTGCTAATTCTTTTCCAGTCTGTTTTCTGGCTTCAATGTACATATTAACTCTTGACAAAGATTAAAAATCTGGTATAAAAATCTACATTTATATAGAAATAATTTTTACAAAGATATTTTTATTTATTCTATTTATTGATTCTTGCTTAAGGGTGGGAAGTAAAATAAATAGAACACCTCTGCTGCTGCTCCGTGAAATTGGAGATGAGTTCTCTTCACACACAACCACATACATCTGCCTGCCGAGCTTCTAAGTTCCCTCTTTGAAGGGTTTCTTTGTTAATTATTATTGAAACTAATGGAACAATTTCAGATAGATGGATATGACAGCAGATACTAATAATTTCTAAATAACTACCAAATGATACAAGTAGAGTGGCCGCAAAGTCATCCTAGCAATTCTGTCCAACCAAGAAGTAGTGTAAAAAATACTGTAATAAAAATTACTGAATCTAATATTACTTAAGTGCAGATCCTTTTCCTTCCTAGTGTTTTGGATTCCTGAACATTCTAAACTCTAGAAACAGCATTGTTAAGTCTTCATCCCATGTTCTCTCTTAATATCTTTTAAAATTCTTTCATTTCCTTTCATTAGTAGATGATAATTGTTTGTACAATTTGTTTGAACTGCACTGTTTTCCCTAGTCATCATTGTCAATAGTCTTTTTGTTAGTTGATTCCAAAAACCCAGTTTTCATGGCACACTGTCATTTGTCATCAGCAGCACCTCATGCTGGAGTATAGCTTGTTTAGCTTTACAACAGCAATATCTCATAAAGGATGAGTAAATGTACTTTGTATCACAAGTAATTATATCGCATTATTCTTATTTCCAGGAAAGACTTGCTGAAGAAATTGAGAAACTGAGATCTGAACTTGATCAAATGAAATTAAGGGCAGGTTCTTTAATTGAGCCCACCTTGTCAAGGTAATATTTAATGACAAAAGTTTCCTCACTTTGAGTTGAAATAAAACATATATGTAAATGTTCAAGCCTTTAAAACAGGGATGTGTTCAGACCATGCATAAAAGTAGTAATGTATTTCTTTAAAAATGTAACTGTTGTCAAGTTTTCTTATTAGTATAATGACAGAAGTGAGTTTTAGATAATTTTTTAAAAGGTAAAATTGTAATTTTTTTAATATTATAGAAGTTCCTACCAGGCATGACAGAAAGTGTAAGGGAAGATGATGGTTGTTCAGAAAAGGACATGTATGACAACAGCACGAGCTCTGATGTATGCTTTACCCAGAACCTGAGCTCTAAAGCATTATTCAGTATCTGTGACTTTTTAATGTATCTGATATGATTACTATGGCACATACTCACATTTCAGGAATTCCAGCACCTCTTTCTAATTTTTTTTTTTTATGGTACTTAGTTGTTGCAAAAGAAACAGCATTAGCACTTGAAATCCTTCCATTACTATTTCAGATTTGTCACAGTACTTGTAATACCAGACAGTAATTACATTTCTTCATACCATTCTGTCAAAGTAGCTTGCAGTAGACACTGTCATGTTTTTCCATTATATTTTTGCACTTCCCATTTATCAATAAACAGGCGCAGCTGTTGTAATATTCTATCTTTATTAAAGTCATGTTTGAAATTCGAGACCAGTGCTTCAATCTTCCAAGTACAAGTATTTTTTAATTCAGATTAAATTCTTCTTAAGGAAAATCAAGGAATCTGTATGTTCAGAAGCAGACACAGAACTAGAGCTTATTTATTCAGGAGAGTAATGGAAGAAAAATATACAGGATAGTACCTTCAGAAGCCAATTCTGTTAATTATCCTGACATCTGCTTGTTTTTTTTATATTTTCTCATGTGGTTTTGTCATTTATTATGTGATACATAATTATTTGTTTGTTTAAAAGAGGAAATTTGTATTCTTAGACTGAAGGTCATTGGATGGTTGTTGTTGCTACTGTTACTCTCTCAGTTTACTTATGTGGTTCTTTTATAGGCCTCACCTTGACACATCAGCAGAGCTGAGGTACTCTGTGGGCTCCCTGGTTGATAGCCAGTCTGACTATCGGTCAACTAAAGTGATAAGGAGACCTAGAAGAGGCCGAATGGGAGTACGCAGAGATGAACCAAAGGTTAATCCTTAGTTTCTTCTCATATATTCCCTGATAAGAGAATATATTTCAGGCTGTCAAGCTTACAGTCTGTGTTTTTCCAGAAAAAAACAGACATCATCTGTGGTAAAACTGGAAGTATTAATGGACAATTCATCATAGAATAAGTATTCTTAAATCTTAGTTGCTTTCCTTTCACAGAAGTTCAGTTTTGCATTTGTTATCCATGGAATAAGCCATATACATCCTAATTCCTGCTCAGGTAAAATCACTTGGAGATCATGAGTGGAATAGGACCCAGCAGATTGGAGTGTTGAGCAGTCATCCATTTGAAAGTGACACTGAAATGTCGGACATTGATGATGATGATAGAGAAACGCTTTTCAGCTCCATGGACCTCCTGTCACCAAGCGGCCATTCTGATGCCCAGACTCTGGCCATGATGCTTCAGGAGCAGCTAGATGCAATCAATAAAGAAATCAGGTATGTAGCCTGAACCAGTTGTGATGCACTCAGTTACGTCCTCAAGGCTCATTTAGTGCATGAGTTCAGGTACAATTCATAGCAATTAGGAAGCCACTTGTACATTTAAAGCATTGATAATGTTTCTGCTTTCATAGGAGAGTATCGATTGTGTGAAGATAACAATGGCATCTGCATTTCCTAACCATAGAAATTTCTTTCAAAAAATGTTCCAAGTGAAGAATTGCTGGCCAGTTGAAGAGAAATACATTAGAGAAGGCTAATAAATGACAGGTTTGACAGATCACTATTCAGAGTCCTCTTTTCAAGGTCTTTTTCACTGTTCTGCACAACTCCACTTACTCAATAATGACTAATATTTTATTATTTTATTTCAGTGCTCTTTGTGCTTTCTTCTTGTAATCGTTCCTGTATCACAGCTCATATAGGCTATGTTTTCTAAGACATGGGTTTTATTTTTTTTATGGAGGCATAGAAGGTGATTTTTCATGCTCCAGGTTGGGTTATACTGCTTGGAAATAGATGGTGAATTGAATGTATCTTAATTTCTCTGAAAATGTAATGGCATGATAGAGAATCCAATGGCATATTCCAATTAAGTGATTTTTATAAATGAAGCCATATTTTAGGCTTAAAGCCTTCCTACATGTTTCTCAGGAAGGGTAACATTAAAAAAAAGTGTATGAAAAACATTCTTTCATTAGTGACTGTTTCTCTGGAAGGAGATTAAATGGAATCAAAACCAGATTACCTTTTTCCAGATCTCGGTCTTTCTCTGAGCAAGGTAACTTTAAAGGGAGAGCTCTCTTGGCACATATTGAATGACGGGTGACCTCATTAATGTTTATAGATAGGTAAAGGGTGAGTGTCAGGAGGGTGGAGCCAGGCTCTTCTCAGTGACACCCAAAGATATGACAGGGGGCAATGGGTGCAAGCTGGAACACAGGAGGTTCCGCATAAATATGACAAAAAACTTTTTCACAGTGAGGGTGACAGAGCACTGGAACAGGCTGCCCAGGGAGGTTGTGAAGTCTCCTTCTCTGGAGACATTTAAAACCCACCCGGACGCGTTCCTGTGTGACCTGATCTAGGAGATCCTGCTCTGGCGAGAGGATTGGACTAGATGATCTTTCGAGGTCCCTTCCGATCCCTAACACTCTGTGATTCTGTGAATTTGAATAACTTTTCTGTTTTAGCGGAAGACTTTTTGCTACAGATGTACAGCTTTGCATTTTCATTACTCCCAGAATTTTTTGGTTCAGATAGCATTACACTGCTGATTTCTCAAACCTGTTATTTCACCTGTCAAGATGGAGAGTGAAAAAGAAATTTTGTTGTTGAGAGGGTAAATCTCCTTAAAACAGTGTATGTAAAAGAGAGAACTTTACCCCTATTTTCTGTTATTAAAAAGAAGTCAGTGACCAATTCAGGAAGCTGTAGGTACAACAAATGTATTTGTTTTTAAAAATACGAGCGTTTTGACATTTTAACAATTAATTATGTAATACAGTAAAAGATTTTCACATGAAATTGTACCTGCGGGTGACATAGTGGAATATTATTTGTGC
The DNA here is from genome assembly GCA_033124195.1 of Coracias cyanogaster. NCBI lineage: Eukaryota > Metazoa > Chordata > Aves > Coraciiformes > Coraciidae > Coracias > Coracias cyanogaster. The sequence goes on from JAVSBS010023073.1 coordinate 24,981, forward strand.
CGTCCTGAATCAGATCACTTGCTTAACCCAGGATCTTAGATGTCAGGTACCGTTTTATCTCAAAAAGAGAGTATGCACATTGTATATAGCCATTTTTGCTGGAGGTCCAGTGAGAGTACTTTTATTTACCTTACTGCTCAGCTTCTACTGAAGGATAGACTCTCATTACCATCACCCTCATTATTAAAGAACCAGGTAACTAGTTTCGTAATTTTTTTTAAATAAGTTTCAGGAAAAAATCATTCTACAGGGATAGTCTTATACGCTGTACTCCGTTTCCTATTTTCTTGGTTTGTTGTTTTTTTCATGACAAACACTATAAGAGTTCATCAAATGACTGGAGATATCAAAAGAGATTAAAAATGTATTTTGCCTTAGATTTGTTTTGTTATACGAGATAATTCAGAATTTAGATTGCTAAAATAAAAAAGACTTATAATTTCCTTTCAAAATATTATTTTCTTTTAAGTACCTGCCATGCCTCATTTCAGAAAGAATTGTAAGTGTTTTATAGTCATTTTGAAATGGATGTTAGAGAGGAAGATTTATCACAGCATAGGAATGTGTACATTTCTATTTTCAATGTATTATGGTTTCATTTCTTTACTTGCTTCATTTCACTCAGAAAAGCCTGGTTCACAGTTTCAGCCTCTGCAAACTTTGTATTCTCTCATTTAACCTTGATCCTTCATGCTTTTTCCTCTGCTTCACAAAAAAAAAAGGGATTCCTTTTAATACAAGTTTATAGGCAGAGAACTTCTAAGCAAATGTTTAATTTTAAACCTATTTTACCATTCTAGGTGCAATCATAATTAAAACTAGAACTAAATCCAGTGGAAGCATCCTATTCAGGCTATATATGCTTACAAAACATATTTGTTGCCAAGAAGAGAGCTATTTTAATGAAATTAGTTAGAAACAACTGTTATTTTTCCATCAATTCGTAGGGATGAAATGGGCAAATTGTTTTGCATGTTCTCTTCTTTTATTAATATGGATTATCTTAGCAATTCTCTTCTTAAAGGCCCCATTTCATTTGTCTTTAAATTTATGTTTGTGCTTTAGCAATAGAAAATCACATGAAGCCAACTTAAGACTGGAATTAGTTTCCTATGATAAATCGGATTGTTAACCCCCCTCCCCTATACCGTCTGCAAAGGAACCAATCTTCCTGAAATGTCATACATCAAGTCTTGTTGTTGGGCAGATTCTTCAAACAGTTTTTGAGGATGGAGGAATTAAGAAGAAGAATTGTATAATTCTGGTGATTAAAAAATACCATTTTCAATATTATTTTGGAATTGATCTGTGATGTTCATCTTTATTTTCTCTGACTTTCAAATCTCATTTGAAAAGAAACGTTTTTTTAGTTTGGCTTTTGGGGTTTGGAGAGACAAATACAACTGTGTTCTTTTTTTATTTAATAAGGTTGATCCAAGAAGAGAAAGAGTCGACAGAACTGCGTGCCGAAGAGATAGAGAACAGAGTGGCTAGTGTGAGTCTGGAAGGCTTAAATCTAGCCAGAGTCCACCAAGGCACATCTATTACTGGCTCAGTGACAGCATCGTCACTTGCAAGCTCATCTCCTCCCAGCGGACACTCAACTCCTAAACTTACCCCTCGCAGTCCAGCCAGGGAGATGGACAGAATGGGGGTTATGACGCTGGTAAGAAATTTTGTGATGCCAATTTTAGGTGTGATATTTCTGGTATTAAATACTACATCTTTTCACTGTATGAATGGCTCATCTCTCTAATTCTTTATTCACCTCTTTATCATACATACAGATAGCAAATTCCCTATAACTTGAGTGGGTGTGGGTTTTGTTATTGTGTTTTTGAGCATTGTGTGGTTCACCAGGGACATGATCTGAGGATTAAGGGCCTTCAGTGCATAGGCAGTGTGTGATCACTAATCACTGGAATAACTGTTATCAATTTATATGTAAAAAATGTTTACTAATTAAAAGCTCTGAGGTGACAGAGTTATTACATAGTAGTCTGTGGGACTATTGCTGAGTTTAAACCTCCAGGAAATGTCTAGAAGACATTAAAACCTTCTACTACTTCATAGATATGATCATTTGGATATACATCTATATTTGGTATACTCTTTATACCTGAAGCATTTTGTATGTACTTTTCATGACAGTATATCAAGCACTTGAAATAAGTCCTTTGTTTTCCAATAATTCATTTAACTGATATATTTCAACATTACAAGTAGTACACATAGACAGATACCAAGCCATAAAATTATTCAGAAAAGTATTTCTAACACCATACCTTTGAGGACATATTTTGAAATATCTGGTTTGATTTGAAAAGGGATTTGCAAAAAAAATTAATTTTGGTTCTAGACAAAAAGAAACAGTGCAACAGTGAAGTAATCCAAGGTTGCATGTGTCAACATATTCAAGATGCACAACTCTGATGAGAGTGCAGATGCAGGGTTTGGTATTCTGTGTGGGACACAAACCAGTTTGGGGCTTGGATGATTTCATCCTTTAAGCACTAGAAGAGAATCAAAGCAACCCACTCTGCTGATCTCTACATACAGGGAGGAGAATAGCATACTTGTAATCCCATTTTTTATTTGCTATTTCTCTGATAATTGTAATGTCACCAATGTCTCATCGTGGTCCTTTCCTGAAAAGCAGCAGCGCTGGTTCCCTGTGGAGTCTCTCAGCAGAGGGGAAATGAGCCTTGATCTCAATCAGAAAGCAGAAATTAACTTTCCTAGCTGAGAATATTGTTAAGAACAGCTGGGAGTGGAGCCTGGAAGTTCATTCTGCACAGCTTGGGGCAGAGACTTTTGCCTACCATCACCTAGCCGAGCACTCCCTTTTCCTGGGAACTTACAACTACTTGTATCCACCTCTACCTCTGCCAATATAGGAGGAGGTTTGCTGCCTTCTTGGGGACTAAGACAGCAAAGAGGATGTCAGGGCTGGCAGTTGTGGCTGACTGAAGCACTGATTCTTTGCAGCCCCAAGTCCTAACTGCTGAACAGCAGAAAAGAAAATGTTGGTGGTGCAGACTGTTGTGGAGGAGGTGGGTGTGCAGGCTGCTGTGGTGCCACCCACTTTGCCAAAGCAAACCTTTCCAAATATGCAGTTTGGGTCCATTTTACCAGCCATTTGAACTAAGCAGCCTGACTACTGATAAATGGCAATGGTTAAATTGACCTTCAAGCAAATACCTGCACTGCCTCGTTGCCTTGATTTGGACACAGAGGCTTTGAGTCAGTAGGTTCATCAGATTCAAATAAAAAATGACAGCATAGCCTCTGCACTTCAGGTTGCCATGGCCTCACTGGCATTCAGCTCTAGCTGAACTAAAGCTCAGATGGATATGTCTGTATGAGTTGCAGTTGAAACCTTGACGTGTCATAACCTGTAGAAGCAGAATCCCACTGCGTGTTCAGCAGCATAACCCACAACTTTGCTCATCCCCATCAACCATTTCAGGACAGTTCTGCCCTATGCTGTTTCAGCAGCAGTTCACTGTTGAATATCTCCTCCTTACTGGCCGGGTACAGCCACAACAGACTATTAGACATCCTCTAAATGGAAACTGAGTTAGGAAGAGTTCTGTAGAAGTCTGGTCTCTAGAGCCTAGATTGCCAAATGATCCTGTAGGGATTGGCTGGAGAAGCAGTGCTGCATTGAGTTTCCACATGCGATAAATAAATTCTGTAGAGTATCTTCAGCTTTCCTTGATGAAGGAGACATCTACCAAAGGAAAAAAAAAAAGGGGGGGGGGGGGGTTGGACAAGACACATTCTAGAGGCCTTCTACTGGCAAATAATGCTGCAGTACAGAAGATGGGTGAGTTTGTATCCCTTGACGGAAAATACCAGTCACTTTGATATGGGATAACTGGAGAGAAAGACCTCTTTTTCAGACATGTTATTTTTTGATGGTATTTTGTGTTTATAATTGGTGAGACACCAATACATTTGTAATATTAGATAAAAGTAAAAAAAAAAAAAAACACAACAACAAACCGCCAAAACTCTGCACTGGGGGTAGTGGAAGGATTTATATGAAAACTTCAAAAATAAAAAGTGCTACTATAAGCTTGCCATGCCCTATTATTTGCTAAGCTTATAAAAATGAAGGAGATTGTAACTTCAGAAAAAAATAACTGCTTTCCCAGAAAGGCATATTTGTCAGGGATTATCTTATGTTGTGACACCAAGTATATAATTAGTATATAATACGGGTAGTAGTAAATTAATGAAATGTCTGCTTCCCACTTCTGAATGTGACAAGAAGAACAAATGTGTGGCATTTTGTTAGGCTCAGATGAGATTTATTAATCATTCTTTTTTTGTTGTTGCTGTTTTTATTAACAATCTAAGCCAAGCGACCTAAGGAAACATCGGAGAAAGGTATGATATTTGGGTTCTTTTGAAGTTTGGGAGAGCACATTTATCCTATTCCTCTGCCAGCCCCTCTGCTCTTTTTCATTCAATTTCTGAACATAATTATTTTAATCCTACCTGCCAAGGCTTGCATGGGTCATAGCTAAGCCACAGAATCAAGGCCTACCAGTGAGACCTTAGAGTAGTAGCCTCTACAGCACAAACTTAAAGGAATACAGTTAATAAAAACATGTGGACACAAAAGAATTACTTTCAAATATATTTCAGCCATTCTTCTTGCTGGAGGAACCAGAGTCAGATTACTGGAAATCTTCTAGAGCAATATAAAATTGTTTAGAGAATTGGCACTGAATATGGGATTTATCTTTACATGACAGGAGATGGATAAGGGAAGATAATATGTATGAGATAAATCATTATATTATATGACAAAATAATTTTTTTGTTCATGCTTGTTTTTAAGCATTCTGACCATTCTGTTAATAACCTATGGAGGGGATGGGCCTGTTTATGTCTGTATTTACCTTCTCCCTTACATCCCTGAGAAACTTTGCTTATTTGAATAATCCTGTTTAATGCAAGAGGTGTCTTGCATGTTTAAGATTATTTTCTTGTTTAGACATTTACTGAATCAACCTGTTTGGCATAAAAGGAATTAATTTCTTCTCCAAGTCTAATCTCTTTTTAAACTTTAAGCTGCCATATTTAAGCAATTTCTCTTTCCCAATAGCCTCTATCAAAAATAAGAATCCTTACAATTTGCTAAAAAAAAATTGCATTTGAAACCATGCATGCTTCTGTTCATGTGGCAAATTTGTGCAGCATATATTGAAACTTTCTTGAAAAGCTTATCTGCTCTTAATGGAATCTCTCTTCCCCAGATTGCAGTAGTTGAAGAAGATGGGCGTGAAGATAAAGCCACTATCAAATGTGAAACTTCTCCTCCTCCAACACCCAGAGCTATCAGAATGACTCACACCCTTCCTTCTTCATACCACAATGATGCCAGAAGGTAAGATGTTTGTCATGTGAATTGATACTTCACAGTTTTAACACATACTATACTTTTTAAATCATGTTGTTGTTTGACTATTCCCAAATTACCTGATTTCTTCCTGTTTCTTCTTGGCAATTGTTTCCCCTCCCTTGGGAGAGAAAGCCTTACCCTTTGCCTCTTGCATGACCCTGAAAACGTTTGTCAGTGTTAAAATATATGCTGGATGTTTCTGTTTTGAGGTACACTTTTGGTCGCTACTAGAAGTAGTGATACTGCAAATCCTAGAAAGACAAACAGAAGGCTGATTCCTGTATTTTTCATGAATTGTTCTTAGCAAATTGAAAATATTTATTTATTTTCAGCCTTTTTTTTAGTAAGATCCAGTCAGCCTGATGGAGAAAATGTGATCTTGTATTGCTCTACATGTTACTAAATCATTTAAAGATGATGATGTGATTGTTTCACTTGTTGGGAGATCATTACTAAAGAATAAGTTATTAATTTGTTTGAAAAGCTGCTCAGAACAAAGTAAAAAATTACCTGCAAATACTGACATGTTATATATTCTATTTCTTTATTATCATTTTGTAGTAGTTTGCCTGCTTCATTGGAGCCAGAAAGCATTGGTCTTGGCAGTGTCAGCAGCAGCCAGGACTCCCTGCACAAAGCTCCCAAGAAGAAAGGAATCAAGTCTTCAATAGGACGTTTGTTTGGTAAAAAAGAGAAGGCTCGACTTGGACAGCTCAGTAAGGAATTAGTGGTAACAAGCCAAAGTCACCATTTCACAGTCATTTTTCCATTTTTAATTTTGCTTCCTTTTAGTTTCTGGTTTGCTTCTTTTTCTCCTTTGACTGGCAGAACTTTCCCATTAAACTTCATTGCTATGAGCAATTATATTTGTTAGGAGTTTGCTGTAACACAGAAGGAGTCTTCTGGCACAAATTACTAAAGTCATCCTCTTCACTGAATTTACTGCTTCAATAGGCTCTTGAATTAGGGTGAAAGGGCTAACAGTGTATTCTCAAATAACCAGTATTAAGAGGAAGTGAGAACAGTAGTAAGTAATAAACCACTGTAAGGGTCATAACTATGTAATATGGAAGGTCCTTGCAAGTAACTGTAGTTGCTTTTCAGATTTCATTTTGTCAACAGGTACCTGCTAGGGCCAATCATTGAATGTCCTCATTCAATCAGTTGAATTAGTTCTGAGCAAATTCAATCCACTGCTCAAGGCAATACTTTGTTTTCTTCCTACTTCTGCCCCTTTTCCTTGCCAAGACCTTGGTCTGATTCATTCTTGGTATTCCTCTGTGATATTCCACAGGGTATGTCCACATGCAAAAAAAAAATTAAAAATCAGTCATTACATAACTTTATTTAACAACCTTAGGTAGCATGAGCAATGGAAGGTGAAGTGACAGTCTTCAGCAAAGGTTTATGGTCTGCGTGCCTGGATGGGCAAAGACGTCCTTAGCTGTGGTCTATATCGCTAGGCTATGATTTAGCTAGATTAAGATTAGTATATATATATATATACATGCCAACACAAACATCAAATTGGAATGAATGTGTCAATAAAATAGAAATTCTAGCTTTTTCGTAGTCATGAAGATGTCACATAATACAAATTTGTGAGGCACTGAATTTTTACTGCCATGGTGACCATACAATACCTGTAAAATAAATTTTACAGGTTTGCAGTGACTGCAAACAATTAAGCAATGTATAAACCTGAAATTAAAAAAAAAAAACAACTAGTATTAAAACATGTCCTTATCACGACTACTAAACCAATCACTAAAATTGTACAGAATAAAATAAAGTATTATGGTCAAAGTATCAGAGTAAAATCAAGTAACTCCATTTATACTCCAACCTTTCTCCTCTCTGCCTATGAGAAACATGTCTTCTTGGAAAAAAAAACCTAATTTGTAATCACATTCTAAATTCCCTTTTTTCTTACTATGGGAAGAATAAAACCAATTTATTGAATCTTTTTCATAGTTTAATGTATTTCAGAATCTATTAAATGAGTCTCTCAAATACACCTGCATGTCCCCATCTGCACTGATGGAGAATTTTATAACTTTAGACTGCGTTATTACTTCACATTTACATTCCATAAAGCCAGTTTTATTGATACTGATGAATTATGCATAATAATCCATGATTTCAAAGTAACTCAGGAACATAGAGGACAAAGATGTAATAAATGTGTTGATCTTCCCTGCAGTTCCTTGCAATGTGGAACAGAAATAAAATAACAACTTTAAAGGCTATCTGAGGAGTGATATAATTTGGCAATAGATTAATTTCTTAATAATACTCACTAAGATTAATAAGACATATGCATAATTGGATAAAACCTATTTGTAATTCCCAACCCTAGCTCATGAAATTGCAAAAAGATATTTGTGACAATTTGAAATTAAATAAATGAAATTTTTGTAGCTTCCATCTCAAGAGCAAAGATTTCAGTGTAATGCACATTTTAATTAAGCAAACTAGATTTACAAGCATGTATAAAATAATTAGTAGGACAGTTAACTGACCAGAAAGTTGGAGGAAAGTATTTTTAGAAATTGAAACGACACTGAACACCTGAATTATAGTTTTTCTCATATTTATTTTGAAGATACCAAAAGAAAAAAAAAAGATTAAGTGGCTGTTTCCATTCAATGGTGGTACTTAAAACAAAATATTGAAAATGGCATTCATGGTAGTACAAGGACAAATTCTATGACAGATATGTTATCTGTACAGCTACATAATTAATGGTTCTATTTATAATAAGATATTATATGATAGAAATCTAGATAGTAAGTCCTGTCATTACTGCACTGCAATATATTTGTATGGTTTTCATAACCTAACTGTATAATGCAAAATCAATATAAAATAATATCATTTAATTCCTTGCTTAAGTCAAACATTTTTATATTGATATAGATACATACTTACATATTTTAGTATGGAAAATACCTTTTCTTCAATAGCACATCAAAAACTAAAAAGGTAATATAATTTTGAGCCTCAGAAATGTTAATTTGTTTTCTTAGATGTATATGTGCATATGCATACAATTACACCTAAAGGAGCACTTTTAAAAGTTCATGTCAGTGCAGAGGATATTAGGGATCCCAGTGATATTAGGCACTGTAAGTAAATGTAATAATTCTATAACTAATTCTGTAATATCTCTAAAACCACATGTAATATATAGTCATGTATAAGGAACAATGTTGGAACCTCCAAAGTTTTATCACTAGCTTCAACAGAGCCAGGCTATCACCTAAAAGATTTCCTTGCTCTGCATTCACTGCAAAACTGAAATTACTAGTATTCAACGGCTAAACTTTCCAGAGTTTCATTATTTTATAATTTGCTACTTTTACCATCTCTGCGAAACATTTAAGTTATTGTTCAAAGGCAAATTCTTGCCTTAGGAGATCTTTCTTAGAATCAAGATTCACAATTTCTAGATTCTTCAAGATTTCATTATTGGAGAAGTGAAAAGGAATGCTACAGGAATCATGAGTCCCTTTAATTATTTATTTGATTGATTGATTTTAAACTTATCCAGTCTTCTCTCACTTGAGGAATAACACTCTAGACACTTCCATATTCTTTCCATGTTATATTTTAAATATTCTTTTCCCTAAAACAAACAATACATTGCAGGGATTTTTAGCCCCACCCAGACAAGCTGTTCTGTATGGTGTACGCAAAGTCAGCTTGTTAGGATACATTTGTTGGGGCCATCTGCGTGCCTGAGATACTGACAGGCGCAATCACCACATTCAATACAATGTACCCTAGGTTATTCAAAGGACCAGATATGTTTGTCTTATGGTGAAGTCCATTATGCCAAGAATGCTTTCCAATCTGTGATAACGCCTCACTGGACTGCACTCATACCATCTCTATCTAACGTGCTGCAAGCTGCTTTCTCAGAAAGGTGTGATCTATTGATACAGCTAAATTAAAAATTTCCTCCAGAGTCGGCAAGAAACATTTGATGAGATGCTCTGTAAAACTTTGAAAGGTAGATGAAGTAAAGCAAAGTATATGTTCATGTTTTCTGCATATCGGATTGGAGGCGTCATTCTCATAATGAGACTGGCAGAAATAGTGTCCTCTTTAATTAAAAAAATATTCTTTCTAGGCAAGCAGGAGTGTTAAATCTACACCTGCTTTGAAACAGCAGCTTAAAGACAGGCTTTTCGAAGTTAGTGTAATAAACCTGATACAGCAGTAGCTTCTGTTCTCACTTGATTGAGGTGCATGTAAATGTGACTTGTAAAAGGCTGTGGTGCTATTTCACTGTATAACATTTACACGTTATTTTAGGGTTAAAATAAATTAATCAGAATAGAAATAGTTTAATTTATGATGTGCTTTCTTATTTATGTCAGTATCCACTCTACAATTTTTCACTATCCATTAGTTAAGAAACAAGAAGTTGCCATTGCCAAATGGAGTCAAGCACCAACATTTACCATACTGTTGTCTTCCTTCTTGTACCAGTTAACACACCTTCTGAATAGCAGCACAGGAGGAAAGCAGCCTGCAAAAGTGCTACAGCCTCTTTGCACTTATACATATGCAAATGAGAGAACAGCATGGAGCCAGAGCCAGGACATGGTCCTGACAGCTCCACGAGCAGATCCCTTCTTCCTTGAATCTAAGCAGCAAGCAGGTCCCTTCTTCATTGAATCCAGACTTCTGCACTAGGAAAGTCACATTAGTGAACATATTGTATGATCAGCATGGGTCTTACAATACCAGTCGTGTCCTTACTTTATAATACTATTTTGGTTCAGGTGTCCTTGCTTACTGCAAGCTTCCCTTGTCACTCTGTGCAAATTATTCAAGTTCCCATGACTTTGACAGAAATTAGGTGCCTATGAAACACCTCCAGGGAGATCTAAGAGGCTTTTTACTTCTCTGGCATATTCTTTGTGTCATCTCTGGCTTGGGAGTTTGCAGGGATAATGACATCAAACACTTTAAGACTCTCTGTGAGAGTAAAATGAAAACTTTAGTATTATGACATTGAGGCTGTATTATGTCAATAATAATGAGACACTTCTTGAGAAGGTACTTTCATTTGTACATCTGCCAACTAAGATTAAAAAATGGTAAAGACATTGCTTACTTATGACTATGAGACTGAGCCTTAGGAGGCAAATAAAAACAGGCAAAGGAGATCACTTCTTCTTTTGTACATTTCTGCTGAGCACAAGAAAAATGAAACAATTTTTCCCTCTACTTCTACTCTTTTCTGGGTAGTAAACACTTACCAGAATTTAATTCTGTAGATGACAGATGTTCTCCATAAACACCAGGTGTCATGGCTTAAGGAAACATAGGTGATGGTGGTGGGTGGGAGTGGGATTGAAGGGTTGAGGAGGGGAACAACTGGGAAAGTGCTATGGGAATATACAGTGGGGTTTGTTTTGTTTTCCAGGAGGTTACATGGAAACAGAGGCAGCAGCTCAGGAATCTCTGGGATTAGGCAAACTTGGGACCCAAGCAGAAAAGGACCGTAGACTAAAGAAAAAGTGAGTATCTATTTATTGTGATTTATTTTGGTTCAAACTTGCTTCAAATGACAGTTTTTGTGTTGGTTTTATGCAGACATGTAACGAGAAGTAAGATCATCTACTATGGCAATTTACCACTTAGCAGGTTTTTTTCCAGTGTAAAAGTTTTTAAAGCTGCATATAAAATGCAGGGAAAAATATTTAGTCTATGAATTGTACAGTAGTATTTCATTTGTGAAAGGACATAGGTTTATGAGAATGTTAAATAGAAAATTTCTCTTTCTCATTAATCCCTTGCCATTTGCCTTCCATGCAGTTCTTAAAAACTAGGCAGGTATTTAATGACTCACTACTTAGATTTTTTTTTTTTTTTTTTTCCCCAGAAGGGCAAAAAAGATTTTTTTTTTTTTTTGTGTTATCTATTGAAGACATTATCATTGCTGTCTATAGAAGTCAAAGGGTCCCATAAACCCTAGCAGCTTCACTTTCTTTTTGCCTATCAGCAAATGGCAATCTAGCTTTTTGTTCACATAAATTATACAATAATTTAATGCTATCTTTGCACCTCCTTGTAAATCCAGTACACTGACTCATAGCAGCTGCCAGGAGCTAAGGAGAACTATTACAATAAAGCTACAAACACAAAAGAAACCTCTTGGCAGCATTACAGTTCCAGTGTAATTAGAGGGTGTCAGAGAAAAAAAACATGGTACTTAAAAATGACTTTGCAAATTCATTCTGTAAACAAACAAGTTTATTTTTCATCCATAACCATTTATTTTAGTGCTATTATTTGGATTTTGAATGCCTCATTTTTAACACTTATAGGGCTTTCAGGTTTCTTTCAGTCTTGTAACATTCCTTTGCAAAGTTTCAAGAGAATTTGCAATTCTAATCAGAAGAATCTCAGGATAATGTTTCAGCTTCTTTTTAAATTCTATATGTAGAATATTTTAATCACTGCTTTCCTATAAAGCTCCTGATGAAATATAACTTTAAATGTACGCATCCATGTCATGGAGAAATGTAAGCATTCCATTTAAAACAGCCTCAATTTAGCAATTAGAGAAGCATTCTTTGTGCAAGCTGAGAGAGAAGAAATGTTTTTAATTCAATTAAGAAGCTCACAGTAATATTCAAAGGGATATTGCAGTTGATTAATCTTGTCCCCATGTTTCTTATCTATACTTTTTCATCAGTCATTTGGAAATATATTTGGAGTATATTACTATGGGGTTTTTTACTACATCTAGAAAGCATCTTTGAGACCATCATTACCATTCATAAAGAATATTGCTGAGTTTTCAATAGCCTATTTTTTGTGGTCCCTATTTGTCTTCCAGTTCTGAGGACTAAAGGTACCACAGTATTGAAATCACTTTGAAAGGACAAATGTGTTTACTTTGTTTACTTTCTCATATGTTAGTTACTTAAACTGGATAAAATAACATAGGACTTGACACATCCTAGTGCATACATGACATGATTACTTCATATATGACAGTGGCTACCAGGTTTTGGGTCTGGACAGAGTAGGTGTACAGGTAATCTGTTATTAGACTTCTGTCTAAACTCACATGATTAGACTTTTCCATGCTTTCTGCTTTTCAAGTCTTTCCTTTTTTTCTCCTGTGTGTGTTTGTCCTTGGTTCTTTATCGATTAGATATAATCAAAATGTTCTCTGGTGGAAGGAAAGGAATCTTTCCTTTGTGGCTATGACTAGTCAGAACTGTATATTATTTATCCTAAGTATATGTTATAAACCTATGTCATGAAGATTTTTATTTTTTTTCCCCGCTCCTTTAGAGTTGTCCGTCTTCATAGCTTCTCACTTTGGAATCCTTACAACTGCTTTTAAGATTTCTCTTAAGTTATTATCAGAGAAAAGTTAACATACATTGATAGTTTATATATATTATATAGTTGTAGAGAAATTGTAATATGGGGAAAATGTAAAATTTTTTGTTAGAGATAATTGAGTAGAATCTCATGTATATGATAGTCACTAGGGTGCCAAGCTAATAGGGTGTAATAGAATTAACTTTTCCTTGTAAAAATTTCAGTTAGGTATTTGCATGTATTACCTTGGAATGTTTTACGTTGAAACACTCCAGAAAGTCATTTAAATGAAAAATTTGTCTCAGAAGGTCAGATTCCTTTTTGCCAACACTTAACAATGTATAACTCCCTCTGGAAGCAGAGCCTTCAAATACATACAGTAGCTGCAAGATTACTGATCCGGGTAGTGCAAATGAGAATACGATGCTGTGTAACTCCTTAATGATGATAGTGACATGTACAAAGTCTTTATAAGAGGTATTAGGAAAAGTCTCAGAATCATTTGCCATCTCATGATGTATCAGTAAGGTTTAAGTCCAAGCATTTGATTCCTCTTTACAGCTAAACAGGCCCTAAAACCCTGCAGAGCCAGCGAGTCCACTCTCCAGAAAGCAGAGCACTTCACCTTGTAAGGATTTCTATGGCTAGTTTAAATTAGGACATAAAACCTCAAGAGAACCAAGCCCAGCAGAAGGGTAGTTAAAAGAATATTCTGCAGCAGGGAAGCCCTCCATTTTATGTCATGTTTCAGGTCTGGGAAAGCTTTCTTTATGATGGCTTTGTGACTTCCTTAGGAAAGCAAAAAACACAGTCATCCCAGAGCAAATTCAATATTCTATAAAGGAGGAATCATACTGAACGTGTGCTTCTTTCTTACAGAAAGTGAAAGGTCTTTCAGCTGTGTTAACAGCTCAGCGAACTTCTCTTTCAGTTCAGTGGTAGTTCTGGGGCAGGAAAGCAGATTCTCCCCTTGACATGAAACCAGAGGTCTGATTCATCGCTGTGGTCAAAACATTCTCACAGTACCCACTAACCTCACCAGAGTTTGCAATTGGTTTTGACTTAGTAAATTAAAAGTGCATAGATGTTATTATAAAAGGATGAATTCCTATTAAAATGTTATCCATGGTATTTCATCCAGTTGAATTAATCTCTTAAGTGAAAAATACCTTAAAATGCCCACATTCTAATTTTGCGGTTTTTTAATGTATTCAACTCCTCAGTAATTCAGCAAGGATGCCCCTACCCCAGGGCTGAAGAAGCACGGTGGTTCACATGGTCAGCTGCAGCAACCAGTAGATACTAATGGTCCACCAGATGTCCTGACCAGCCACTCCCTGAGTAGCAAGCACCTGCTCTGGCCTTGTGGAGTTACAAACACACTGCAGTGTGTTATACCATTTTAGTGCAGTTTACATGCATAGAATAGATTACTGAATAATACATTTCACTGTGAAAAGTTTCATGAGAGAATATGATCATTCTGGAGACTAATTCTCTCTCTGGTGATTATAGTGTCATTAACCTAAATTTCAAAGTTTTCTTGCTTAGAAGGTGTAATTTAGATGTAACATTTCTTTCAGTTTCAATTGACTACCTAGGCATCATTAAAATATAATTAACAGTTTGTCTCAATGATATGCCAGACATTTATAAACCTCGAACAAGATTCTCTATTCATCCAACGCTTGGTTATTACAGTAGATTTATTAGGACAAGTTTTTCTCAAAAGAGAAAATTAATTTCTCTTCAAAGAGAAATTAAGGAAGCTGTGTAGAATTTTTTAATTAGACGCAACATGTTCCTAAAATCATCTGTAAAGACAAACTTAAGTTGCCTGAATCATCCATAGATGTTTACTCTCAAACATTAAATATATGACAGCTTTTAAAGTCCTAGTATTTGTAAATTTAGCATGCAGTCCTGAAAAAAAAAAAAAAGAATGCCAGCTCTATTTAGAACATTTAGGGTGTTATTCCATTATTTGGTGAAAATAGGGGATGTTAAGGTATGATAAAGAACAATGCACTGCATTTTTAAAATTTAAACTAGCCTTTATATTCCACTTCATTTATTCTATACAAAAACTGTTAATATTTTGTATATAATGTCTTCTGCCTTTTTTCTGACTCTCAGAGCTTGTTTGCCTAATGAATAACTTCAGGAAAACTCAGCGTTTATGACTAAAAGTGTTAATGGCACTGATAACATCTATGATTTAGATGCGTGCAAATTATTTGAATCATTAGGGGTCTCAAATGTAATGGTGACATAGAGGGTATTTGGTTAAGATATGCATTCCAGAAGGCACCCATGACTGAAATGAGGAATGGAGCTTTTCTTGTAGTACTTTTTTCCTAGTGAGTAATAATCTGCCTGTGAAAAATGGTTACCTCATTTCCAATTCTGAATTTTGTAGGTACTTTTTCTCAGTGACAGTGTATTCACTAGCACAGCTGTTCATAAGACCATTCTTACATGAGTGTTTTTGCACCAAATAATATGACAGGGCACGGTAACATTTAAGTGCTTTGTAGTCCTAGGTTGCCACATAGAGGTGGATTTGACCTTGTGCATGCTGCTAGTACAGTTTGAGATTGGCATCAATAACTAACTCCTCATCTCTTCCTCAGTAATCCCAAATACAAATTACATCTTTAAAAAAAAATCTGCATGCAAGTTAGCTAACCTGGATCATACTGACAGCATTCCAGCCCAGAAGCTAATAAATTCCCCAATTTATTAATAGGAATAACAATCATTGCTTAACTTGGTAGCTTATGAAATACCTATACCATGTCATAACGCTATCGCTCCTAGTCATCTGGCAGTGTTAGGATGAGCCAAGAGCAGAGCTTCAGCTTCACCTCTTTCTTCAATTTTATTTAATTGGACTTTGGACAAGGATCTATTAATTCCAAATTTCCAGAACAAGATTAAGATGTGAGGCTTATATTTTCCGAAGAAAATCAAAGTAAATAATTGTTTTCTGTGAACCTGTTTTAGGGAGATTTGCTCCATAGGTGAAAGTTTTTATTGGCCACATATAGCATCCTGCCTTCAAGGGGATTGCAGAAAAGCCTTGATATGCCATGGCACATACATATGCTTACATACACGAATAAAGACTTGTAAAATCAAGACCTAAGTAATTATCATATGTAAAATTATGGTATAAAAAAAATTCTTAGTGTTTGTAGCCTTATAATTAACCTTGCAGAGAGAATTGCAATGCTGTTAAGTCTTAGGTGGCTACAGTGGTGTACATATTGAACAGCAGTAACTTCCATATGAACGGAAGTGCACGTTGTTATTAATTGATTCTTCTTCCCTTCTACCTAGACAAAAAGGAGAATGATAAATGTTAGTAAGTTCCTTTGGTAGATTTGACAAATTCCTAATAATGTTTTGGTCCGTCTGTTTTCATTTGTATATATCCTTCAAAAACTGGGAGACGATAGAGGGAAGTCACAAAAAATAGGCTTCATGCTGTGGCAAACCCCATTTAAATAAAGTCAGTAAAAGAAAGCAGATCACTGGGACTTCTATTTTCTACAGACAGTTCTAAGTTTTAGATCCCTGTCAACAGACTGCTTGAAAAAATGTCTAGGTAGATCTTTTTGTGGCTTAAGCGTTTGAAATGCTGTAGTTATCATTTAGTTGCTTTTGAATCCACACAAAGCCCCTTTAATTAGGTTTCATGTGTGCAACTGCAATTAGAATTTGACATAGTGTATTTGTGATACAAATAATCTCTGTCCCCTGCAGTATATAAATAGCTGTTTCTAATGGTTTTCTTAATTGCACACATTTTGAAAAAATTGATCCAATTGGATTAATTAAGCTCTTCTGTCCAATCTATCTAATGTTCCTGTATAATTAATGCTTATCACACCGTTATGTCCTTCCTACACATATCACACCTACTTTGCCTTCCCTCCCCCCACAATCTTTTTCCTGAATATTTAGGAAAATTCAAGTTTTGCAGTTAATTTCTTCCCTTCCTACCTCATCTATGAGAAACTCCCTGATGTTATTAGTAGCTTTTAGACCGATCTTTATTTCTTCCTCCCTTTCTAGCAAACAATGCTGTGTTCAGTAGCAATTATTTTCTATTTTCTCATTCCAGTGGAGGTAGGAGAGGTCTTCAGTGGTCTGATAAGCAGTTCAGGATTGTCTGCTGTGTCCACCATAGTTTTCTCCTGGCTGGATTGGTGTCTAATCTTTGAGACTTACATAAGGATGAATTTTCTTTTTCAACTTCATTGCTTTAACAGATATTTTTAATATTTACTGGAAGACCCTTTTAAATAATTAGTCAGTCAAAGCTTTTGCAATGTTAAAAATGTAACATCCTATCACATTAGGTATTTGGAACCTTTTTAGAATTACAAATGTAATGATATATGGTATTTATCTTGCAGAGGATTATTAAACCCTACTCAGAGTATTCTGAGGATGAAAAAGTTAATACAATGTATTTTATTCTACATCTAACTCATAGTTTTAAAAATCTTCTATTTTAAAAAATAATTTTCTTTTCCTTTGCCAGTTTTTTTTTTCTTTTCCTCATAAAAGATAAGGATATTTGTATCAACAAATTGCAAGTTTTTAATCAAGCAAAAACAGAACAAAGCCTCAGTCCCTGCCTTATCTGCACACACAGGCCTATCTATTGTAATTGGGAATTTCTAGGTAAATATAATCATCTACCCTCATGCATGTAGCTGGCTCTCTCAATGATGATCTCCAGTAGATGCAAATATCCTGTCAGATTAACTGTAGAATTAGGTTTTAAGGGAAGAATGGATAAAAGAGCAGGGAGAAGAAAATTCTACATAACTTTTAATTTAATGTCTTAAGGGAAATCATTGTGTTCCTTCAATAAAATGGTGATAAAATGATTGTCTTGTGAAAGGTGAAAGCTAGAATTTAAAGATCCAATTTTTTCTGCTGTATTTTATTATTCTGCGGACAAGATGCTCAGGAAGTGAAGGAATGTCCCTTGATTCTCTGCTTCTGTAATGGGGAGACTGGAACGGCCTTCACGTCCCATGTCATCCCCAAGCGACTGCAAACTGCCAACACATTAAAGCTGCCAGAAAAGTACTTGCATTCCAATTAATCCCCCTATTTATTTCTCTCTGCCCATACCCAAAGGACTATTCAGAGGATGATGTAAGCAGTGAGAATTCTGGTTCAATAGATTCTGAAAGGTCCAAAATTAAAAGCTTTATCAGCAAAGGGGTTCAAGTCAGTCTTTATAGTTAGTTCATTAGAAAATGAACAGGAGTCATGAATTCATATTCAATTCTAGTGCTACTTCCATCAGATTTGGTAATTGTTCCAATAGTTCTCTAGTCCTTTATTTATATTACATGCCTTTGTTGTCCTTCCCTTCCTTAATTTTCCTTTCTTAAACTTTCTGTGTGTACATTTCTCATTTGTTTCCATCTTCTTTTCCGTATCACACTTTCTCTCATCTCTCCCAACTGTTCTGCTGATCTCGCACAGGTGAAAACAAAATTTAAGGTCTTGAAACCTGCACCTTCCTGCACTCACTGAAATGTTTGCAACCTCTTCTTAATTAATCAGAATACAGGCTTTTCACCCTTAAGTTTTCTACAGCTTTATCTACCAAGCATTTTTATATCTCTGTAAATCATTTGTTAATCAAAATATAATATTCTGAGCTGTCTGGGTTTCATTCAGGCATATAATTTTATTTTTATGATGGTAATTAAAGGATGCTGAAGAAAGTTTTTTATCAGCAATGGCATCCTGCTTTCTTCTATGGTTATATTGGCAAGAATAGATTACCTAGAAGGCAAATCATTCATACCAGTATTGCTGGTACAAGTGTTAGTATGACTGCTCAAATTAAAGTACTGCACAGCGTGAATAACCATTACGAATGATAGTCACCTACGCACATGAAATGTGCATACTTAAAAAAAAAACAAAACACAAAACCATGAGGTTAGGTCATTTATGATAACTCTAAGCTAATTTTGCTAAAATATTAGGAAAATACTAAAATTAGTAAAAATTACATGGAAATGTGAGCCTTGGTTTGTAGTCCACTCAATTTTACTCTGTCTCTATAATGATTTGCTTAAATCCACAGGTTTGGTATTTTCAGGATTTTTGATGTTCCACAAAAATCATTATGAAATTATGCAAATCTGGGCAAAATGCTTTGATTTGAAAACCTATTCCACATTCACTGTGTTTACAGATCTTTGGCACGAATGTGTATTGTAGATGGTGGATGTGCTGTGCTGAGCGCTACCTAAGAAATAGCCAACGTCAGTTTAATGACAATCTCATTTTGAAAGATGCATCTGTTCTTCACAAGAACATTTTACATCTTTAAAGCATTCAAAGACCAACTGGAAAGATTTCTGTAGTTATAATGGTGGTATTATTTTATCTATCGTATGATTTTATTTTTTTTTATGCACTACTATATGTTCATTAACATTTATGTGCTTTTTTTTTCTATTCATCTCTCTCCATCTCATGAAAAGCATATCTGGGTAAGTTAAAACACCATGGCTGCTGAACATACTCATATTCAGCACCATGTTTATTTTCTATGTTTTATTCTTATTTATTTTTGTTTTTCCGTGAATCTTATGTAACAAATCCTTGCAGAAAACTGACCCAAATAAAAACTTTCTAAATATTCAAAATAATGGAAAACCTCAAAAGCATTCACAAATTAAGGTCAGGACTTGCTCCTGCAGGGCTTAACATAATAACTTTTTGGACTAAATGCTGCTGTTTTGTTGTTTTGGTTTTTTTTAATAAACACATTTTAGGAGGTCTAAAGCCCAAAATCACAATTTGAAAGATTAAGTCAGTGAAAAACTCGTTGAGAGTGAAGGTCTAGATTGACAAATACCGATGAGGCATAAATTCTGTTTGATTAAATCTCAGAGAACTCAAACTCATAAACACTCTAGTAGTGTACTCCAGATTACACAATTTCTTTTTTTCTGTTTGAGTTCTCATGCTGTGTAGTAGTACAATAATATTTCATTTATGCATATAATTGTACTATTTTCTTTTTCACACATTTTTTTAATATGTATTTTGAGGGGGGTTGTTTGGTTTTTTTTAATTGTTAACTTGACACTGACTTTAAAATCTTCAGCTCCTCTTCAATCTATCATACAAATGTTCTTTTTTTCTTGAATAATTTTTGGAACTTAAGGAGAAAATTTCATCCATTCAAAGCATGTATGAGCTGTAAATTTCTAAATGTTTAAAGACAAAAAATTCCAAGAGAAGAAGGGTTACCACATTAATTTAGAGTATGCAATTATAAAATGGCTTTATAAAAATAGGTTTGATGGCATTTAATCATCCTAGGAACTCCAGGGGTCTCTAATGCAGTACACTACATAGAAGATTGCAAGGCTATGTATTATGGAATTCTGTTCCTTTCATAAGCTTTTTTGTTTGGGTTCTTTTTTTTTTAATGGTAGCTCTCAGCATCTCTAATTTGTTAGGATCTGTATTAACCACACCTGAACACGCTTCACATATTTTATAGATTTAAAAACTTTATCAGTTGCATCTTGATTTCTGTATTTCAGTCATTTTTTCCAAAAACTCCTTAAGTTGGATACAAAACATTTTGTAAAAAGAGGAAATTGCATTTTGCCCATTGTTCTCAGTCTGACTGTTATATCAAGTATCAAAAAGGGGAAAGGATGAGGATTTCAAATTGTTTAAAATCCAGGTCCCTTAAGTGCCAAAGTTGAAACAGGATCTGTCCCTTTTTTTAATAACTGCAGTCTTTTAAGTCAGATGGATCCTTTCAGATTAAATCAAATCAGCATCATATGACAATATCAAGTCTGAAACTCTTTTTTGTTTTTCTGCTTTCTACTTAAAAAACATTTATAGTCTTGCAGAAAAAAATAAATGTAACTATTAGACATTTAATATCATTAATTTATAGAAATTCAACTACCTTATTTTGTCATACAGTGACCTTTGCTACAAGATTCTAGCCTCTCTTAAACATATAGCAGAAGACAATAGAAAAGATAAAATCCAAATCTGGCTTAGTTCAGTATAAATCCTCTCCCCTGAATGCTGGAGTCTTTCAATGTGAGTATGTTAGCATTCGAGAGGCAGATGTGTTTAATCTTAACTTGAAATCATAGGATTACCCAGATGAATAGAGCATATTTGGTCTATTGTTTCTGTCTATTTCTCTTTCAGAACCTATCATGTATAATAGTTTGTTGTAAAGTAAACATTTTAGTATTCATGATGATAATAATCTTGATAGTGTCAGTAATCATAATAATCAGATGTAAACAGTTTCATCTGTTATCTTTTTGAGAAAATGTCTTTGAGTAAAGACCATTTCATAGGCTCTAAATTGCCTATTAGCCAAAATTTTTAAGTAAATTCTGCTTTTATTTTACTAACATGATTTGGCTCTGGACTTCACTGTGCCTCCTTTTCAATTTGTCTCACATTTATGGTTACATTTTAACTAAAAGACATTATGATATGCACAGTATAATATCCCTGAGAACTTTTCACGTGAACCCTGCTACAACTAGCAGAATAAATGCTATTATTTCCAGAAATATTAAGATCTGTGTCAAAACATTTTTCAAGTTTCATCAAGATGGTGTCCGGATTTTGTGTGCTACATAGTTTGCATTATTGTGTATCAGAAATCCTAAGGTGTTATTTCTTGTTTGCTTCAGGGGGGAAGCCTCATCCTCATAAAGAAAATTTAGTATCACTGAATGACATGCTTTAAATCATGATCTGGATAACTTCCCACACAAAGTCTGTTTAGAGATTATTCTTATTTTTAATGAAGTTCATTGATTTTTATGCAATGAGTTGGTGAGGGCTGCTGATACAGAGCTGGAATTTTCTCAGTCCAAGGGAAGGATATATATGAAATAGAAAATTTGCAGGGTAATAATATAGTTTTGCTCTTACCATTTCCCCCTTCCTTTTGCTCCCATGTGCCTCTGCTGTCCAGAGGGATGTTGAAGCACACAGAATCCCCATGATACGAGACAGTTCTGCTCTTAGCTTGGTAGGTTGATGATGATTTGGGCAGTTATACATGGCTCTCAGAAAAATGGTGCTAAAGAAAATGGCCCAATGCAACAGGATTCTTAGGAAGTCATTTTGGGAAGGATTAAATATCAGAAGTCAGTGCTGGGGAAGCAACTCCACTTCTATTACACACAGCTCCACAACACAAATTGACGTTACGTTATTTTTTCTTCTCTGTCTTTGAAAAAAAAAGAGTGAAGATAACCCGCTTTGAGGCACTGTCTCTAAAACAGACTAATACAAGAATCTCTCAAATTTTGGACAAATCCTGAAGAGTCTTTGTTCATTACCAGACTCAGGGTAATGATATGTTTTAAATAGCATATTGCAGTTATTCCCATAATGTCTCCAGGAAAAGAATTTTATTCTTGAACAGTAATAATGTTATCTTTAAAAATACAGCTTTAATTTGGAATTCATTCCAGTGTAAGTGGTTTAAAGCCTTATCTGCAAAATAATAGCATTTATAGTAATACCTAATTAATGTGAGTTCTTCCTTATCAACTTGTTTTCATATGTTGCCAAAAAACTAAATGAGCATGGAAATAATTACATTTTAATTCCCTGCCTCCTTACCAATGCAAAGTGGACGTATTATAACATGGAGTAGTCTTCTGACAAAGTCTTAGGAGGAGAAAATCCCCATGTTCCCCTGCAAGGCATCTTCCAAATTAGAGAAACTGTGTAATGCTATTCACAGTCTCCAAACCCTATCTTGGTAATGAAAGGGAGTGATGAGCTTTAGGATATTTATCTTATCTTTCTCCTGTGATCTGCTGTATGTTTTTGTAAGAAAACTTAAACTGCAGTCACAAATATTTGGCTTTGGGGACCTTCTGTTTTCTGGAAGCCAGTGACTATCTCACAAAGACGTTCAGGCTGTTCTAAAATATTCAGATTATATTCCAAAATAGGCAGATCACCAGATTCATTTTTTCTGACTGAGGAGGAACTTCTTTACTGAGGAGGAGCTTCTTTACTGTGAGGGTTACAGAGCACTGAAGTGGGCTCCCTGGAGAGGTTGTGGAGTCTCCTTCTCTGGAGACTTTCAAGACCCATCTGGATGCGTTCCTGTGTGACCTGCCCTAGATTCTCTGGTCCTGCTTGGCAGGGGTTTGGACTTGATCTCCAGAGGTCCCTTCCAACCCCTCACATTCTATGATTCTATGCCAAGCACAATGCAGACCTTGTGCATTATTAAGGAGAAAAGCTTACTGGAGTGAAGGGAAATGGATGCTATTTTAAAGGCGATGATTAAGTAGCAGCCAGCTGCTGATTTAGGAGTGTGAAATCTGGGGAGACCAGTCTTACTGCTCTTTCCAACAGTGCTAGCCGTAAGGGATGCCTGAATTTTGAGTTCTTGGTAGGAACGGTCCTAATAGTCAAATCACTGAGTAGCTTGCAGGATTAATTAGCTTCATTGTGCCTTTTTCTGTACTCGGTGGTGGTTGTTGCATGGTAGTCCGAAGCTTTGAAGAGTTCAGAGCAAACTTGAGGACAAGGTATTTTTATGCTATCTGTGGTGATGTAGACAAGTATAATCTCTTTGGGCATTAGCTGATTGGCGCTTATGAGAGTTTCATTGATACCATGGATAGTTTTTGTGCAGACAATAAATAAAACAGGTTCTGTGAATCCCTACCACCACTAAAAAGAAATAATTTTTAGTATTTGACCCTCTGTTCCAAGCTATCATGCCAAAATAATACCTGGCTATTTCCCTTCTAAAACCAGTTACCTTGTGGTGTGAGAACCTCCATACAGATCGGTAATGTAACGTCACAAGAAAAGGCATGGTTCTAACAGCAGGACAAACCAGGATTTGGATCGTGCTTCTCTGTTTCCTGATCAATTCTGTCTCTACTAGATGAGTGCTAGTTAAGATTAGATAAACCCCAAAGCGCCTTGCGTATCACTGAATGCAGAGGAGGTCTGACAGGCCTCACATGGCTGCCTCACTCGCTCGTGACGCTCAGGAACATGAGGAGGAGGTGAAGAGGCGTTTTAATGTCCCTCTTTATCCTATCTGAGACACTGGGCAGAGTCCTTACCCTTCCTTCCCCTTACCAAGAGCAGAAGTTTCAGTTGTGTAACTGCACTTCGCTTGCAGACCTTAAATGATGGTGACCCCATGAGCTCTGTATCCTCTGGGAGCACTGTGATTCTTGCAATATTGCAGCAGCTATCTTGAAGCGTGTGGAGAAGCTGCAGAGAAGGGGGTAGGAGGCATTGTACAGCATTGTAATTAACCATCCCTTTTCATAGGTCTCCAGTTCTGTCTGTAAGCCTTCTTGGCCCTTGTCAGCAGGCTTTTGTGCACTGTGCTGTCAGCTGCTGAGCAGTTTGCGTGGTTTAACCTTGCAACAAAGCGTTCAGTGTGCCTTGGAGCCTTCCCTACGTGGCTAACAGCAGGGTCTGAGGGGGCGAGGCTACCAACTGGATGCTGAAGAGCATGCTGGTACCTGTAGCTTGGCGTGAGCTAATCAAAGATATTTCTCTGTGCTCCTTGGATGGGATTTCACAGAATCATTATGGTTGGAAAGGACCTCCAGGGTCATCAAGTCCAACCTTTGTCCTAGCATCTCTCTAACCACTGCACCATTTCCAAGGTTTTGTGAACTCACCACTACCTACAAGTGCTGCAATCAAGCGGTGGCTGTGGTACAGAACGTGTCCCGCTTCCAGCCTTGTTTTCCTGCTCACATGTTCTACACGGGATATTTTTCAAGTACTTATTGCTGTGAGATGCCAACTGGCTGTTGAGAGTGAGGCTGCTTGTTCAGAAGACTAATTTAGATTTGTCCTGCTTGTACCTCCTTCCATAGCACATCAAATGTGGAGAAAGGAGGGAAAGTGTTGGTATGAAACCTGTTGTAGGGCCTCTTGAGATTGTCTGAAAACAGTCCAATTGTTGACCAAATAAAGGGCAAGATCAATAAAGACGGACAAGGCCATTGTGGGCTTCTGTTGCAGCACTAAAACTTCAATCCTGTTGTAAAATTAGCCATCAGAGAATCGCAGAACTTAACTGATTTCAGCCTCTCTTGGCCAGAGCTAGGGGGTTTCTAAGATGCAGAGAATTGAGATCTTTTCTAGGGATCCTCATGCTTACTTGTTAGCACGTGGCCAGGTTTCTGATGAAGGGAGCGGCTGCTGTAGAACCTGTATTACAGACTCTTTAAACTTCTAGGCCAGAGTTTCCCCCAAGGAACACATCTCTTTTGGGGATGCTTTTTTAAACTGGGGCATGGCCTGGAACACATCTAGGGGCTATAACTGTCCATCCAATTTTATTGTGTATGCCCCAACTTCATGGGTCTGGGAACTTTAACTGTAACCAGTGATATTTCCTCTTCTTGATAAGACTTGTAGAAATGAACTGATGCTAGAAATCAGTGCAGAATGTCTTCAAAAAGAACACCATGTAGGCAATACCTCTTTGTCTCCGTGTCAGAGAAACCCACCTTTCTTCACGCTGGGAATGTTTTGACTGATATGTCATCGGAAACCAAGATGTACCTATGAGTCATGTTGTGAATGTGCCTGGCTCTTCTGCTGTAAGGAAAAGCTCTGAAAGTACCTTGTTCCTTGCTTCCATCTTATGTGGTGTAACTGATTAACACAGTGCAGTAAAACAAAGGTGGTGTTACAATAAAATGGGGTAGTGCACAGCTCTTCAGGTCCCCTTTTTATAATCTCTTTGTGAAGAGAAGGGTGTTTGAGGAAATGGCTGGAAAAACACCCCAAAAAAGTGCATCTCAAAGTATCGTTCTGGAGTTCTGTGTTAATTTTTCAGACTTTGGGAGATAGTACAGTAAGAAATCTGGTTTGTCATGTGTTACTGAACTCTTTTGTTAGTATTATTCAGATAGAGGAATGCCTAGGATCCCTGGTCGTAGTCTGGGACTTGCTGTGCCATTTAATGGCAACAAAAGGTGATCTTAGCTGCACAGAACTTCAGCTGTAAGTCTAAGCCAACAGTCAGTTGGATAGAAAAGACAAATAGTACAGGAGAATGCAGATAACGGAACTTGTCCTCTAGCTTCTCCGTGGCCTCTGCAGCCAAAAATCCCATTTCAAGGAGGTGTTTCCATCTCCAGAAAACTGCCTGGGAGGTGAAAATGAGGCCTGCGTATCCCCTTAATAATCTACACTAGAAGACTAAGATGCAATGCTAAACATCCCAGCTGAAGAGGGGGCCATACAGGGTCACAGCTTGTGCTACTGTTGATTATTGCAGCTAGCAGATGGAGCTGCTGATTGTGGTGTCTGAGAGGCGCACACAGTGTCTCCTTTGCCAGCCTTAGCACAGGGGTTTGTAATTCCGAGCACTGGAGTGCGAAGGATCTCTCAAGGTGGTTGCTACAGCTTTAATCTACCTTGAACTGTTAGTTATAGCTCCAGGTTTTCAAGCTCTACCTAACAATCCTGGAGATGAGATGAAGCAAAATCTCCTAATTTATAGTCTCTCGTTTGACATGCAGTGGGCATAGAAAAGAAGATAAATGCTCAAGTGGCTAGGTGGGGAGAAGTATTGCAGGGCTAAGCAAGTTAAAACCACTTGTGGAGCCAATAAATTGAGCCAATACTGGCATATGTTGAAGGGCAGAAATTGAAGGCTTATTTTTTTTACAGTATTTAGTTCTCTTCCCTCAGTCTTTCAAGAATCTGGGACCTTAGATGTATCTAAATCAGAGCTTGCATCGTGGGGCACAGCCCTGGCTGATTGCTTAGGGAAGCTGAATGCACAGAGGGAGGCTGCGTTCTGCCTGAGCTTCAGACTGCAGCTGGAGGAGAAAGCGCTGGTGACCCATCCTGCTGCTGCCTCAGCTTCCCCTGAGACTCTGGCAGATTATATGAGTGGTGGAAGGGGATCTGGGAATAGCTTTTTTCAGCTTGAATGCATGTGTCCTTACAGAGACCTTTACAGGCCCTTGCTTACAGTGCAGTCATCAGCTGTTTCTGAAACCCAGCTGCTCAGTGCAGGATATTTCTTCTTACTTTTCAGCAGGGACAGAAGAATTCCTCCAAAATCTAAAGGCACTTGTCTGACCTGGGAATTCAAGTTATCTTGGATTTGCTTGGTGAGGCATCCTCCTATCTCTTACAAGATACTTATCTGTTGTACAGATTGCTCTCAGCGTGAGTCCCTGAACAAATCAACTTTTTCCTATCTTTACAGTCAGCACATAGAGACTTTGTCAGGGCCTTTTCTGTGCAGTAGTACTACGTGTCCTTGGCGTATGTGAGTATTTGCAATGGTTACCTTGGAAAATATGTGCATCTTTACACTTCCTAGTTGGCTGTCTCAATACCAAGTGTTCAAAATGAGTTGTTAACACAAAATAAAGAAGCAGAAACAACATGGGATGGGGAGGAGGAGAATTATGTGGGAATGGCAAGTACGTATTTGATTCTTGCTGCATTCCGTGACTATAGGAAAGAAGATACTGTTTGGAAATGCAGTGCACAGAGAATAGCTAAGAGGTAGTTCAGTGTTACATACCTTACAGAGAGATTCCTGTAACTACTTATTTCACCTGCCTCTTTTTACATGACTCCTCTCTAGCCTGAGATTCTAACTCCATTTAGCAGAGCGCTGGACACAGTAGGAGATGCTCATCTGCGTGCCTCTAGGAAGAATTAATCAGTGCTGGCTTGTAGATGGGAGAAAGGGGGACACCTTAACCATCAAGCACAAAGTGTAAAAGGTTCCCTATGGTGACCTGATAGCTCAGGCTGAGCTGCTCAGGCTGCTCCATTTACCAGTGGATCAGAGTCCTGTCAGAAAAGGCAAAGAACCTTGTAATGGGTCATCTGGGCTTGGAGCATCCTTCTGTGGTCTCTGTGAGCTGTACTCTGGCTTCCTTCTGGGCTAAACACCCATGCTTTTCACAAAGAAGAAAACTAGTAATGACGTTGATGCCTAAACCAGGTTTTCTCTGTTTCAGGAGACATGGGAAAAGCTGTGTTAGCTTCCACCTGGTATTGTACCACCTAGTTTAAGAGAAACGGTACTTGGTTAATTGTGGCCTTAATAATTTCATTCTAGTAATTAACCTTAAGTTCTTTTTGTTTCAATAGAGGATTCTTTTTGTTGTTGTTTTTTTTTGCATCCTAACGCATAGCAGCAGCATATCTAGCAGACACTTAAAGGCAGCTGTACCTTTAAAATTGAATTGCCTGTGATGGAAGAAATCTGAGAGCAGGGAAAGGAGACCAGTGTCTCTTGCGCAGATCAAGCTCTTTGGAGATCTCTCCATAGCTCTGCCTTCTCATCAGCCTAGTCACTGCTCCTTCCTTCTGGGGCCAAACAGCAGTGGCTACGATAACATCGATAGAAGCCATCCTAGAACTGTCTCGGTGGCATTGCATCCTTCCATGGTGGATTCCGAGGTCACCGCTCTGTGCCACTTTTTCCCTAAAACTACTCTGTGTGTGTAAACAAGCCAGGATTCTATCCTCTTTGAATTCAACAGTGTTTTGCTCCCTTGCTGCTGAAGCGACACTTCCTCACATTGCTGGGAAGCACGTTGGCACTTGGACAGACTACCCCATTTCTGCAGATGACTGTAACCGTGTGAGTGCTCACTGACCTCTGCATTTCTTCTCTTCCTTCTCCTCTTCCCTTGTTTTTCTTCCCATCCATTTCTTTCTTGGCCTTTGCAGAGTATTTGTTGTGCATTTCAGTGATAAGATGGCAGCATGCGTCTCCCCGCCGCACCATGCATTGTCAGAAGGTCAGGCATTGTGATAGTACTAGCCAAGGTCCGTCCTTGAGCCTTTCTGCTTTTTTTCCTGTTCTCCTGCAAATTTGACCTAATACTTTTCTTTAAGCCTTCTCTGCTACTTGTTTTTCCTTCCCTCTTGAGTACCCTGTCGCAAACCTCTGGCTGTAGCATGCTCTGTTATGCGCTTGCTCTCCCTAACCCCTTTCTCTTGTTTAAATGGCAGGCCATGCGTGATACGGGTCTGATGAAGTTTCCAGCTTTGTAGGTTTTTGTTATTTCTCTACTCTGGAAAAGAATCTTTGCTTTAGGCTTTGACATGCAAGTGCTCAGGCTTCCTTATGTGAGCTCGAGCAGGCTGTTGCTTTGTGCGGCAACTACCATGCGTCAGTATCCCCAGGAACTAGGAGTCTTTATTCTAGGTTCCCCAGTGAAGTACAGCTCTGTAGTGACGCTGGGAAAACAGGCATCCTCTGTATCGTGTTCCTGTTCCCAGCCTGGCATTCTTTGTTCTACCTTGTTGCTGATGCCACTGCTACTGGAAGGCCCCTTGAACATGGAAGGAGTAGTGAGTGACTTAGGCAGTGGGAGGCTTTCACTGCTCGTCTGAGAAGCCTTCCTGCAAGCTGGAAGCTTGTATTTAAGGCATGGGTCTTGAGCCCCTGCTTTAGCTACTTTCTTCTGTCTCAGGTCTCAAAAATGAAGGATAAAGGACCTTTCTCTTGCTCTCATGAATGTGCAGTCATTCCTCTAGGGTTTTTATTCTTAAAGGCAAAATATTGTGGTGCATGTTCTTGCTACAAGGATTTTACCTGCTTAGCTGAAAAATAGGAGGTTAGGGGTTTTTTTTGCCAAGGATAGGCTATTGCATTTAAACCCCATAGGTTCTAATGAGTACAGAAGGCTTTGTTTCTCTGCTGTGATACCTCTGAGACTCTGGATTATCCCTTAGGTAGTGCCAGCCCAAAGACTGAAGGTTGTTGGACTCCATATAAAGATGTAGCTTGATGTACTTGAAGGACTTCTAAGTTACAGAGGATCCAAAGTGTCTTGGCTGTTAAGCACTATAAAGTACTCAGCCAGACCCACTACACCGGGTATTCAGCATTATCCTGAGTGAAAATCTTTTTCTGTTGAGGTACTGGGCTGTTATGTGAATTGACTTATTTCATGCCATAGGTTATTTCAGAATAATTTTTCTGCCTGTGGTAATGAACTCTTGTTGCCTTTTCACCAGTGGCTGCAAGTTGTTTGCAAAGGAAGGTAAAAATTAAAAGATGGCTTTTCATTTGCTGACAAGTTCCAGTCAGGGAGGAATTTCTCTATGAAGCATGCCTTGAGTCATGACGGTTTTTTGTTGTCAGCCTGCCCTTTTTCAGAGTGAATGGGTCTTTTGTGGGATGGAAGAGGTTATTGCACCATCTGAAGCAAATGGAAGGTTAACAGTTCAAACATGCGAGACAATGGGGGGTGGGGGGGGGGGGAAGACTCTGAAAGCAGCAGCCCTTTTTTGTTATAATATTGCCCAAGGAAGAAGCAGTAGTGATCTGAATCATCCCTGTTTCTTCACCCTCCTGATACTGACCCTTTTTCTCCTTACGAAATATTATTGTTCCTCCTCCAAAGTCACTATAGGGAATTATTTTTCTTCACCTTTTGATGGAGGGGAGCTTCTTTCTGTTCTCTTCTTCCAGGAGAGCTGAAGGTACCGCTCTTCTGCTGTGATGCTGTTCTGCCTTGCTCTCCCTTCCAAGACCCTAAGTTCTAACTTGCATGCCGTGACAAACACTGCATTCATATAGCTTAGAAAGAAATGGCTTACAGGCACTTTCTGTTCTGTGTGCCGTGTGACTACAGCGCCCATGATGCCAAGAGTGTGAAATGCATATTTTTCTTTCTGGAAATGAAGCCTCACGTGACTTCCCAGCTGCTGCAGCAAAGAGAGACTCCTTTCTGAGATTTTTTTTTTTTTTTTCCTGAGGAAATGGAGGTGTGCCCTAGCGCAGATGCTGTGATTGCATCTGATTTTCTCTGACAGCAGAAGCTATAGAGCTGCAGAACACTGCTGACTTCGGGAAGGATTCAGGAGTTTGTCCATCTGGCACTTTCCTGGGGATCTGTACACCTGTCCACTAAGGTGCATAACAGTTAAACTATCTCTTCCTCACAGTCTGGCATTCTTTGTAGCAGTTCTTTCTCTCTCCCCAAAATGATTTGCTTCTAGTTTTCCCTCGTGCTAGCTCTGTTACTAACAGTTTTTATTTTGTACACGTTTCAGAGGCACAGGGTTGTGGTTTTTTTTTTTACTGCTTCCCCAACTCCTGCAGACTGTCCTTCCTTGCCATATGGGAGAATCAAACTGTAGCTGAAGGGGTGTCTCACAGGTAGCATGTTGCATTCTCTGCCTGCAGATCATACACCTTTTCGAGTGACCTAATCTGTCTGAGCCTGCTAAGCCCCGCTGTTTGCACTGTGCGGGTGAATTTTTCAGTTGCTGTGAATCTTTCAGAGGTGAGTCCCCTCTGGTTAGTGTGAAGCTAGAACGGTAGCGATGGGCAGTGGTAAAGTGACAAAAATGTAGCTATTCAGAGGATGCTGTGGTGGCTGCAGGTTGTGACAGTGTGTGACTGAAGGGGCAGTGAGACTTGCAGACAGGGCTTATAGCAAGCCATGCTTTTCTAAATTATAAGCTATCTTTTTGGAAGCAATTACAAGCTCAAGCCATGATCTAACATGACTATTGCTGGAACTATTTATAGAGCCTGGAGTTCTTACCCAGACCCCTAGCGTGTCATAGTGGGTTGTTCCCTTCCGAAAAGTGGACTTCCTCAGGAGATGTTTCCTGTTTGCTCTTAAGTTCGTGAGTTATTTCTGCTGGAACTACAGATAGCCTCTGCTGTAAAGAGACTGCAGCACGGAAATTCAAATATTTTTTAATTGCAACGGCAGGCTTTACTGATTCTCCAGCTTAGGATTTGCTGAAGGTTCTTCATGAGGCTGGGTTTGTTGGGTTTTTTTTGTTGTTTTTTTTCTTTTTCCCCCATGCTACTGCAAATTACTCGTAGCAAAATGCACACAAGTGTGCGGGCTGCCAGTAAGGGACTTGAGTGGCCCCATAAAAGAGGGAGTGGGAAATAGAATGTCCATGGTGTGTGCATTTGCTGTTTGTGTATCTCTGATGTCTTATGGATACTTTTTGGACTGCTGTCATCAGTGTTATAGCATAGGAGGCATTTGGAAATCCATCCACCACACAAGGATGATAGTCCTTACTAGTGTAGCTTGGGTGGTGGTGTGATATTTTCCTTATGTGGCATTAGATCGGATATGTTGAAACTACATTATCTCCACAGCAACGCTTGGGATGGAGACTGAAAAGCCTCTATGTGTTCAGAAGATGGGCTTTATATCCCTGATAAGCCTGAGGTTGGTGTGTTTGAATATGCTGAGTAAAATAGTAAAACGAACCTAGAAAGAGACCAGAAATAGGCATTTCCTGTGTGCCCAGAGAAGGTCTGGGAGGAGCGTTCTGTGCGCAGCCACGGCCCTTTTTAGAGGTGGTTTGAATGCTGGGTTTCGTTGTCTCTGCGGCCTGCTGGGCCCTTTACATTGCACATCTGCATGATGGAGACATCTGTGATCTATATTTCAGTCCATGCTAATGGCAGAACTGCAAAATAATATAATAAAACCCAGTGGGTCTGCTCTTTGGTGGAGGGGGCGGGGTGCATGTGTGCCTGTGCAGAAGGCAATAGTAGTGGTGTGATTTTGCAGAGACTACATAGCTGCCCTTCCGTGTGTGTCAACTGTTTAGTGCGTGGTAAATCGCTTGCCAGCAGCCCTGCTCTGTGTGTACTATCCTGCGGTGCCTGCTGTGTGCCTCAGCACAGCCTGCTGCACTGTTGTATGAATAAGCACTTTCAAGCAGTGATGTTTCTAGTCCTCAGAGGCTCTTGATTGGAGCTCTGCAGTGTTTCTTCTCCCTCCCTTCCTCCTTCCCAGCCAGGATTGCTCACGTCTGTCTGGTTTGCTGGTGCCAGAGCGCTCTGAGGAGCTGCGTACAAGGGTTCCTGGGCTGGCTGGCTAACAGACTGATTTACTGTAGTAAAGTAGGCCAGGAGGGGCCTGCAGGACCGGGGAGGAGAAGCTCAGCGATGAATGGGCGGCGTGAAGTCACTCTGCTCCGCCAATCAGCGCCCCGGCAGCTACGGATGCCTCTGGATGCTGGGACAAATTTTACCTTAGATGATGATTTGATATTTTCAGTCTGAGCTGAGAGTGTACACCAAAGAGTTCCTAGTTTAGGCCCATTATTTCTAAGCGTCACTCTGAGGTGAGTGTTCTCAGTAGGGTGCAGATGACTAGCCTCCACCTTGCATTTTTCTCTGCACGTGCCGTGAATCTCTTTAAACGGTCTATCTCTGGTATGCTTATTTTGCATTATTGCTTCTCTACCTGTCTGGCTGACTCCTTTCAGAAGCTGCCTTTTCCTCCCCTACTTCCATCCTCTTCACATCTGATCACTCCACCTTTGCCTGTGCACTGCCCTGAACCCACTTGCTTTCTGCCTTTCTCCTGCTCTGTGAAATACCCCTGTGGGGTTTGGTTGTGTTGCTGTGCCTGCCCACAGAGCGTGAGGGAGAAGAGCAGCCCTCCCAGAAAATATGGGTTACTTGCTTGCTCCCTGCAGAAGCTCAGACCTCAAAAGGAAGCTGAGAGGAGGGTCTTATCTGTTCCTCAGCATCCTACTAGACCTTTGGGTGGTGACGGGGGTGGAGTTCTGGGGGGGTGGCAATGACTCAGGTCTGGTGCCAGACTCTAGTCAAGTATCTAAATTGGGACCGTCTTCTTGAGATTATTTTTCTGCCTATCTATGGGGGCAGGAGGGAAAACTTGGGACTAGCTCTTGAATGACGTTCTTTTGTCCTCATCCTCCTGTCGAGCTGTTTGTCTTTTCTTCTTCATCCTCTTTTGACTTTCCCTTTCTCTCCCCTCCCTTCTCCTTCAATGCTCTTGTTCACTGATAGGCCAAGCAGAAAACATGGAGACGTCTGATATGGCGACAGCAAAGGTAGGATGGAAATGCTGCCGGCCTCACTGTGCGTAAGTGGTTTCGCTTGGCAACTTCTTACTTTGTCTCAACCCTTTTACCTTCTCCTGACCCTGTTCCATGATGCTGGGAGCGGTACTAGTGCTGGGATTGATGATGGGATTCAGGTTCTGGGAGGAAGTTGCATTGTGGCCACAGTCTGTGTGTGACTTTTCTTGTAACGTTTGAGAAAGTCGAAATGTTGATGGTGCAGGCGAAGATGGGGGGCGAGTGGGGGAGCAAGGCCTTGCTGCTCTGCGGGAAGGGGACGCTAGAGGGTGCTTGAACGGCAGGTTTCTCACTCCCGGGGCCTTGCCTGAGCAGAAATGCCTTTTAGCAGCCTCATTTCTTTTTTTTGGAAAGGATCTCAGGGGAGTGCCGAGTGAGAAAGTAATTCGAGCCTATAGATGCATCCGCCCTTTTCTGTGAGGCTTCTCTGTTGCCTGTGCTGCTTGCTGTTACCAGGTTGTAGGGTCTGCTTTCCTGTGGGCCGGCAAACGGGAAATCTGTGGGAATGAACGGAGCTGGATGGATCGAGATGGCCTTGGGAGGTAGAAATGGGAGATGTACACTGTGCATGGCTTCAGCATGGCTTGGTGAGACCTGGGATGCAGGAGATCGTATCACCATTGAACGGTTGTATCTCATGGCAGGGACCACTGCTTATGTCTTCATAGCAAATGATTTATTTTCCAGCGTGAGCCTGGCACCAATGTGACTTCTCTTGGCATCAGAACAAGGTTCAAGTGCAGGCAGTGGGTCTTCAAAATGTATCTTGTGCTTTTATCTCAGCAGCATCTGAGATTAAGCAAGGTTGAAAAGGGCTGTAGCTTGGCAAGAGCGGGAAATGGCAGTAGTAGTTATAAAACTCCTGCTTTTGAGCTTGCACTGAACTGGATGCTCTAGCATGGCAATATTGGCGTGCTGTGTTCCAAGAGATGACTGTTCTACCTGGGGGTAGAAGTCCATGGTAAAAAAAGAAAAACAAACCAACCACCATGTTGTGCTGGTAACAGATCGTAGGGCTTATTTTTATGTCTCAGCTAGAACTCAAGTTGAGTTTGAGTTTTCCCTTTTCACCTTTGTTTCTGCTAAATTATATATATGTTTCAATTCCACTTGCCAGAAGCCTGGGTGACACTGGTGAAGAGCTGCCCTGTTTTGCCCTGGGATGGGGTTGCGTGTCAGTGCAGGTTTTGAGCATCTGTCAATAAATTGTATGGAGTAATTCAAGATAAATGTTACTTCATAAAGGTGAAATCATCCTCACCATCACACTTGGCTCAAGCTTCAACTGCTTGTCACTGCAAGCCCACTTACAGCTGTAGTGCTTGAAAAAAGTTACCGCTGAGAATGCTGATGGCATTGGAGCCAGTTGAAGATGACATTCCATTTCAGTTACAGCTGTCTCTGTTCAGGGACTCTGCCATTTCTGTGTTGAAAACCAGACATTTTTCAAAGACAATCAACAATCACGTTAAAATTGGTTTTATCTGTACTTTTTTTTTTTTATAGCTTCTTGATTTTCATTAAAGGGAAACATGAGCAACAGTGTTAAAGCACCGCCTCAGTGTGAATGTACTGAAAACCTAATTATCTTTTAAGGAAAACTGTATCTTGAGTGCAAAATTGTGTCTAATTTGAACCTTCTAAAACCAATACATCTCAAATTAGTTATGGTGTAAATATTACCGGAATGTGTACAGGTTTACTTGGATGTACACCATGGCAAGTGCTGATTTTCAGGCCTCTATTCTTTGTTGAAACCGAAATGTTCTTCCATGGTCTGTTTTCTTTTCTGGGCTTGGGTCAGTTACCCCTATTACAGTTGGTTTGCAGCCTCCAAGGGATGCTATTCGTGTTGCTTAATTTCTGCTGCTGTTAGCCTGGGCTCTGGGCTAGCAACGAACTTCTATGAAGGTTTAACAGATTTATTTTCTCAGCCTGCGATGATGCCAAAAGCAGCTATGGGATGTAATATCAGGATGTTACTTACTGCCACGCTCCATTGCGTTGCACTGTCACTTCCTTTTCTGTTGGGGCACCTTCCAGGGTATATTGAGAACTGGCATTTCCTGACATCCCAAAGAATGGTCTCATATTTAGCACGTGAAAAATAAAGGAGGGCAGCTTTTACTATTTTGTAGCCTGTAGTTTTAATCCTAGAGCAATCAATCATTCCTCCTCCTCTTGAGACTCTACAGAACTGTTGGTGGAATCGGAAACGTGTGTGTCCCTTGTACGCTCTGGGGCACCTCGCTTTGGGGTCACCTCACAGCTTTGCTTATATGCTGCCCCGCTAAAAGTAGGAACCCTGCAGTGTTTTGTTCCCTGCTCCTTGCTGAGTGTCAAAGGGAGAAGTAGTTGACCTGTTAAAGAGCAAAAAAAAAAACCCCAGACCTCAGGCCCATGTGAAGCTAGAATTCTTCCTGGGAAAGCATGAATCACTTTCCAGGTAATCAACTAGTGGAAATAAGGAACATAAATCAGTGAGCTGCCTTTCATTCCCCTGACACCGAAAGGTTCTTGTTCTCTGTGCTGCAGTACACACATGGAAAGTCCCCAGTCCTTTTGGGAGGGGCGGATATTTAAGCACCTGATTTACTTGTTCCGTCATGAAGGCACTGTGTTCCTCTTATGAGCTGTAATGGGAATGGTGAGTGGAGACAGAAAAGATGTCTGTGCAGTACGGCACAGCTTTTGCTTAGAGATTATTTCCTTGGGTTTTATTAGATAGCACTTGTTCAGGCTGAGATTGCTTGGAGAAGTATGTGTAAGGCGAACAGGGCAATAGGGTGATGCAAAATAGCTGGTATGTGAATAAAATGGTGCTAAATATTAAATACTGCTGTATGACTTAATTTCTGTAGTTGCCTCTGCATTTCCAGCTTTCATTCAGGCCCTGACAAGGGAGGTGGCACAGTGCTGTGTACGAATTGCCTGTTTCTTGGCATCAGACCAGAGTGCAGGAGAACACCAAGACCTAATTCATTACTGTCTGTCACTTTGTACAGATGTTCTTGCCTGGGCAGAGGGCATGTAAGGCACCGTCTCATCTGGACAGTGCCATTTAGTATTGCTTTCATCCAGTTCGCAGGGCAGAATAAAAAAAACGATGGTTTTGTGTATTATAGCCCTAACTTTTTTAAATTCATGTGGCCTTGACAGTTTATGGTTACAGGTCAGCAAAACATCCGGTCTCTTTTTTTAAGTCCTTTTTTCTGCTACGTATCTCCAAGTATTTTTTCAGCTTGAGAAAGTTCTGCGTGGTTTTTACTTTGTTGGGTTTTTGTGCTTTTCTTCATCCTAGCTGGCGGTGGAAGAAACCAGAAGCCACAAGGGAGGCTGTATTCATGGTGTTCTTTCTTGCTTTGGACCAGAAGTATTCAAAATGTTACTGGCAGTAGGCCAGGATCCAAATTATCTTTTTTAATCCTTTTTGAAGTCTATGAGAATTTTGCCTGCAGGGAGGGACTGAGGATGAGGCAGGGCAACAGACACCATGTAAACTCGTCCTACTGTGAGTTATTTTTTGTGCTTAGCAAATGATGTACCTAATATTTTGGCAATTAAGAGATCCCTTTCCCAAACAATCAAAATTCTATTGCAACAAGCAAGTTGTTTTACAGATTTTTATGGATAGAAGGGAAAATTGTGAACATCTGAACTAACATCCTTTATGAAGGGTGGTCGTTGGTGAAAATATACATATAGCTCTAAATAGGTCAAATCCAGTGAATACAAAGAACAAAGGAGATTGGCATGGGAAGAAATCTTGAAAAGATATTGGGTTGAGGAGTGAGGGGAAAGGTAATCTGATGACTGAGGTATGAAAGGGAGCTGAGAACACAACCCAACGCTGAAAGATGTGAAGGCAGTCAACAAAAATGTTATGAAATAGCTGATGGAGGAGGGATATAAAGTAAGAGGAAAGGAGAGGAGAAGGAAGTAGGAGCAGGTGTGGAGAGAAGCGTGTTGTTTAGGAAGAGGTGAACGATGCAGTTGTGATATGGGCACAGAGGTGGCAGTCACCAGAGCCACGAGAGCCTGATGGCAGCATCCTGTATAGAGAGAGGTACGTGCATGAGGCGGGAAGGACTGATGAGAGATGGGTTACAGAAATTTTAGGCATTCTTAACTTGGTTCATGATCCTGGTGCTCTAGTTAAGCATTTGCACTTCGGAGACTACTGCCTTTCTCAGCAGAAGTGAAGGACACCTTCGTATGTTCGGTAAGTGCTGTTGCATTCCGAGGTTGTAGTTGGGCGAGGGAGGAGAGACTGTGGTCAGTGGGACATAAAGGAGACGATACCGTTGTGTTTTCAGGATTTTGTGATAGCTAATGTGGGCCGAAAAGACACCTGCTCTCAGAATTATTTTACTGCTTTCAACTCTTGTGCTTGTTTTCATTAAACATGAAAACCAGCTAAAAGGCAAACCAATCTGCATGCTTTTGTTACTTTTTTTGGCTATTTTTTTACTATTCATATGGAAAAATAAATTTTTTTACCAAAATAACAATGGCTTGGGAAAGCTCTTTTCCATGCAAAACTTGATCATCAAAGATTTTGTCACTTATGTTGACATTTATCCGGTCTAAAACAACGTATCGTTGATGCTTATTCCAGCCATGTAATGAGCATCTCCTTACAACACGTAGTTCCTCAGGTGAGCAAAGAGACATGCCGTATAGGGCTTGCCCATTTTCAAAACAAGTCTGTAGTGGAGCCAGAAATGGGTTTGGTCTCTCAAGCCACAGTTCTGACTGTGCTTTTTTAATGTTTTCCTCTTTTCCTGTTTTGTGGGATGAATGCTTGGGATGGAGTAGGTAGGTAATTTATCTGGAATTCAGCTCGCGTATGACTTCTAAATATTCTTAGCAGTGCGGAGGTGGACACGGTGACTGTGCATAGCCTCTTTCTCTTGATATATACATGTGCTCTTTTGTTACCTTATTAAAATTTTAACCACCCCAGGGGAAAAAAAGATACTATGTGCAAAGCATGGAGAAAAAGGAAAGGGCTTGCCCATGCAGCATTAGCTGACGCAGATGGACCAGTCGGGTGAATGCAGCATTGAGACTGTAAATAGCAGTGACAGTAGGGTCACCTGCTTGGGGTTCAGTGAAGATGCTGTGTAACCCACAGGCCCTTTGCCAGGGCTCCTGCTGTGAGGATTTCAGAGAGCAGATCCCAGCGGAATTCTGGCAGAGGTGGCTGTGCTTACCAGCCAGATGTTTAAACAGATACTTTCTTCTTCTAAGTGGTCTGTCTCCTTTGATAATTTCCGAACCCTCACATTATTTAAAAAAAAAAGTACATGACTGCTTATCTCTTAATACCTTTCTTGCCTGAGCTTTGATTTCTAAACATGTGACTCTGCAGCATTAGTCTGTCCCAGATTTGCCAAGCTTGCAGGTCTCCTGACCCATTTTACAGCATTGTGATTTGCTTCCCTCCTTGACAACCTGCAGGCCATAGATGCAGAGCATCTCGTGAAGAAAAGCTGAGTCCAAGCCAGGCATCTGATGTAGGTTGGGCCTAATAAGGGCTGAATCTGGGATTATGTGGCGCGAGATTTGGATGTGTTTTTGCCATACTGCTTGTCATGGGGAAGTGCGTGTGCCCAGCTTGATGGTGAAGTTAATGCTTTTGGTCTAGAAGTAAACAAACAGGCGTGTTGCAAAGTTGACGCTGGAAACAGTTCTCAGAGGAGGTGTTTGAAATCTCTCTGCCTTGCACAGACCTCTCCTGCAGGATACTGCCCATCACGTGCCTCCACAACGGGGCTGGCAAGACTCTTCCACACACGATGCAGTTCACACTAGTTGCTTCCTTTTGCATGACGACATTCGATAGCGAAGCAGAGTGCAACAGGTCCCAAGTGTTTGGGAAGCTGAGTTTGCCCTTTGCACCTCAACTCTCCAGAAAGACGTTTTAGTGGTATCTGCACGATTTCTGACGCTTCAGCCCCACTGCCACCATCCCCTTTCCTTTCACCCGTGCTGGAATGACCAAAGCCCTGCAGTAGTGACTTTCTGCTGAATTCAGAACGGGAAATTTGTTTCTGTCCATCCGTTTGGGATTTGGGAGAATCAGAAGAAAGATCTGGTGCGTTTACTGAGCAAAATATGAAAGCAGAGAAGCACACTTGTTACTTCCCAAAGGGGCTTTGTGGGCGTCACTCTCAATGCTTCGCCAGGCAATGAGGGCAAATTTCACAGAAAGGTTTGTAAACCAGAACAGAGCCTTTGACCTGGTACCATCAGCACCCCCATGTCCCCGAGAGGTGAACAGAATGGAGGTGCTGATTTTACGGGTCAAGACTTGAGTGTCGTTCTACTGGGAGGGGAGTGTTGAGTTTGGGTACACAAGAATGACAAAAAATCATAAAACCC
The DNA here is from genome assembly GCA_033124195.1 of Coracias cyanogaster. NCBI lineage: Eukaryota > Metazoa > Chordata > Aves > Coraciiformes > Coraciidae > Coracias > Coracias cyanogaster. The sequence continues at coordinate 65,071 of JAVSBS010023073.1, forward strand.
GCCTTTAACATAGCACGATCTCTTTATTTTCACATAATTGACTGCTCTTTCCTGCTGAGTTCCTGCAGGGTTCCTAAGCAAGGCTGTTTCTGATGAGAGCGGTCTCTGCGTGTTCACCCTTGGACACTCCCAAGGTTCGCTTTAGTAAAGGAGTATTTGAAATACTTCCAAAGGACTAGTTAAGCTATAGGTGTTTCAGCTCCGCAGCCATGTTCCCTAGTAGTCTGTATGCCTGGCTGCTGCAACAGTAGGCTCTGCTAGATCCTGCAAGATAAATAAGACTTCCCAGAAGAAGTGTAGTGTATGGCAGGAAACTGTGCAAGAACTGGCACTTCTTCCTTCCCCCCCTTGGCCAGGCCTTGCCCAGAACCATCCCCTTGCCTGCAGAAGATGCTCCTGGCCCGCTGTGGCCTTGACCAGCCGCGGAGCCGCGGTGCTGCAGCAGCAGCTCTCCGGGGGCGTTGTGCCAGCGCACGATGCTCGCCGCCTCCTTCCGTCAAGGCAGCGCTGCCCTCGCGGGCGGTAGCGCTCGCTGCTGAGCCTGGCCCCGCTCTGCGGTGCAGCCGCCGCTCCGTGACTCGCCGCGGCGGGCCGGGCCGGGCTGTCCGTGCGCGGCTGGCGGGGCGGGGGCAGGCGCGGAGGCCAGGGCAGGCTGCGCGGCGCGCCGTCCTGCCCGTGCTGCACATGCTCAGCAGAGAGCCGGGCGGCGCGG
>JAVSBS010023075.1:3622-18184 GCA_033124195.1 Coracias cyanogaster
GGTGAGACACTGGCACAGGTTGCCCAGGGAAGCTGTGGATGCTCCATCCCTGGAGGTGTTCAAGGCCAGGTTGGATGAGGCTCTGAGCAACCTGGTCTAGAGGGAGGTGTCCCTGCCGTGGCAGGGGGTTGGAACTAGATGATCTTTGAGGTCCCTTCCAACCCAAAGCATTCTATGATTCTGTGAAAAGTAAACTGAGGAGTTGCTCAGCCCGTGTTTGGAGGCAGGAACCAGAGGGTTTGGTGGGCTCTGGATGCACACAGCCTCCATGCAGTGCAGCATGTCCAGGAGGGACCAGGTCCAGGCAATGCCTCTCTGTCCTGCCTGGGGACAAGTCACCCTTGCTCAGGATAGCACTGGCCCAGATGCTGTGCAGTCAGAGGGGGATTTCCACACCTGGAAATGCTGCAGACACTCATTCATCCCCTTCCCATGAAGCCACATGAATTTAAAGGTTGTGTGTTTTGTGGAGGTCAAATGCAGGAGTGGTGGAACCGTCTGGGCTCTAGGCATCCACCCCACCAGGACATGAGGCACTGCAGAGGAGATTCCCCCGAGAAGAGGGGCTGGCCAGGAGGTCTGAGCCCCAGCAGGGTACAGGACAGGCACCTAGCTCCAAGCAAGCTGCAGAGAGATGTCACCTGAGACAAAGGGCATCTGGGGACTGCTGCAGCCCCGATTGCACAGGGTGCCAGTTTCGGTGCACACAGCAAGACCTCTGAAAGCACCAGCCACAGGGAAAGGTGCAACAAGGGTTCCCCAACAGGTATTTCCCTTTGGCATTGCTGTGTTTGGCTCAGCTGAGATAAGGCAGCTGAGAACAGAGTCTTACCATTGAGATCACCCTTGTGATAGCCCTGGCAGCCTCTTGTCGGGGAGCTGAACCAGCAGGAAGCAGCTTTGCTGTATAACCCAGAAAAAGCGGGTCCCTGCATCCACCAGCCCTCCCTGTCCCAGGGCTCTGTGCCCGGGCTGTGATGCCCTGCCTGTGCCACAGAGCCTCCAACATCTGCCCGGAGCAACGGGTGGCTGCTGGTGGCACTGGGGGCTGTGAGGACCTGAGTCGTCTCCACTGCCCCGGCTCTTCTCAGGGTGCCCACCTCTGCAGGGAGCCTCTGCCCAGAAGCAGCTTGAAGCTGGGTCACACACAGGAGAGGGGTGACCACAGTCCCAGCTGGACCATGACAATGTCTTGGCTCTCTTGGCCTCTCCTGTCCCCTCTAGCAATCCTCAGCAAGCGTTGCTGAGCTGCACCTGACAGGACCATCCTCCTCCTCTGATGTGATTTTTCCTTCTCATTGCAATAAAACTTATTACAAAGGCACCTATCTCTGTGTGATTTCTGGGCGCTGGGCAATCTCACCTCTTGTAGACCTTGTAGAGATGCAGACTGGAAATATTACGACTGATGAGAGCAAAGAGAGAGTGGAAATGTGTGAAATGTGTGTATGTTGTGGTTTAACCTGGCAGGCAGCTCAACACCACACGGCCGCTCGCTCTTCCCTGCCCAGAGTGGGATGGGGGGGAGAATTGGGGAAAAAAAGTAGAATTGGTGGGTTGAGATAAAGACCATTTAATAGGATGGGAAAGGAAGAGGTGGGCGGATGAATGATAGAAGAATTGGAATACACAAACCAAGCAAAGCACAATGCCATTGCTCACCACCAATTGATGCCCCTCTAGCTCCTGAGCAGCAGCCTCCAGACAGCTTTTCCCATAGCTTGTATCCCGAGCATGACATCGTGCGGTCTGGAATATCCGTTTGGCCAGTTTGGGTCAGCTCTCCTGGCTGTGCCTCCTCCCACTGTCCTGTGCTCGCTGCTGGAGTGGGGTAAGAAGCTGAGAAGTCCTTGACTTGGTGTAAACACTGCTTAGCAACAGCGAACACACCAGCGTGTTATCAACATTGACCTCATCCTCAATCCAAACCACCGCTCCGAGCCAGCCACCAGGAAAAGCTCTCCCAGCCGAAACCAGGACACTGTGAAAGCACCAAGTAGCAGGGGCACAAGGGTTAAAAGGAGAGGTGTGTGCTCACTGCTGCAGGGCTCCTTTCCTGATTTCATTCAAATGAGGAGGAGGAACTAATTGGCTGAAGATAAGGTGTCAGGAAGACACCAAACTCAGCGATAAATACATCTGTAAGGCAAGCAAGACAACGGATATTCATGAGTTTTGCCTAAGGCAGCTGAGGTCTGAGATAAAATAATGGGGAAAAGATCTTTGAGAAGTATCCACTTCCAAAGGAAATAAAAGGCAAGTCCAAGCTGGGTTTGCTGCAGGCTGTGGAGGAGCCCAGAGCCAGCAAGGACCCACAGGCAAGCTTGGAGGGATCCCACCTGGGCACACACGTTTGGGTGCTGCTGGGTGATGGGTCCAGGAGTGCCACCAGGTGAGCTGACCTTACATATTGTAAAATAAAATCACCTTCCCCTTCTACAACACCTCATGTTGAGGGCTTTTGTGCTTTCCCATGCTCTCCTCTGTTTGGTGCCTTTCTTTTGCTCCTCTTGGATCTGATCCTTCCTGGTCATGCTGAGCCAAGCCCAAGTGGGTGCCGGACCTGGAGGACTGTTGTGATCCCGTCAGACTCCATCACAGCTGTCTCAGTCTGCTGGCCAACCAACCCCTCCTTCCTCCAGGATCCCCTATTTTATCCTAATATTGCTTTTCCCAGGGAAAGATCTGATTATCCACCAGGATTACTGAGTTACATAGCTTAAGATAGTGTCAGCCTGGGGACAGCTGCTGCTCTCTCAGACTAGTGTTGTTCCAGCTGGCCATGTCCAACCACCTTTCTCCTGTGTTTGGGTTTTCAGGAAGCTTCACCACAATGTTTGCTGCTAACAAGAAGCACTTCACCTATGCCGTCGTTGGGACACTGATTGCAGTCTCCATCATTGCACTTGTCCTCAGCCTGGTGAAGATTGGAGATGTCACCCTGCCACCCACGGTGAAGGTAAGCCCAAAAGAAGGTCCGTGAGCACCACTGCAGAGACCAGTCACCTTGGGCAGGTGCTCAGAGACAACAGATCATCTTCGGGGTTAGGAGGTGAAGGGGGGTCAATAGGAGCTGCCTTGTAGCTGCTGGGTGGCTGTTTTCTTCCCATCTCAAGATGCAGGCAGAAGAAATATAGCCTGGGCACCTCAAAGTCAGGGGCGGGAGGGAGCCTCCTCTCAAACTAACCACTGTGTTATGTGTTTGACGTGTTTCGAGGAGATTACATTGGAGCAGATGGGTAGGGCAAAGCCCTGCCCTGCTCCCTCTGCCCTCCCAAAGGCATCACACCGCAGGGTGATACACCTCCACACGGCCTTTTTTCCTTCCAGCTCCCACCACCCTGTCCTAACCTGCTCACACCACAGCACAAGCACTGTGGCTGCTGTGTGTCCCTCCCCTGCAGCTTGGCATCCCACCCTGGCTGCTGGAAGAGGGTTGGCATAGTTTTAGGGTGAGGTGGAGGGCTTTGCAGGGGAGAGACACATGGTTGGATGCTCCTGGACTGGGCTAGGCCCTGCCCAGGCTGGGTGCAGCCGTGGGGGTAGCAGGAGCACTGGAGATGAGAGTTGCTGGCCCCAAGGTGGTGCCAGTGTAGACACAAAAGGTATGTAACCGAGAAAGAAAACAAAAAAGCATGAGGAAACAACCAATAAAATGTTTGTGTGAGCTGGCATTGCTGCACAGTCCTCAGGACAGGGAATGGAAAGTCCCTTCTTTGCCATGAGAAATGCCCGTGCTGAGGCCACACGCTGTCACCGCTCTGCTCTGCTGTGGTACAGATAGCTGTGCCTTAGAGAGATGTTTCTGCAGCATCCTCTGGCCCCACCACCCTCGCAGGGCCGTGGTGGGGCCAGGGACAGGCTGCTGCTCCTCCAGCCAGCTGGAGTTATGTCTCGAGTTTTCCTTCCAGTATGGGATGGTGTTTGATGCAGGCTCGTCCCACACCTCTCTGTTTGTCTACGAGTGGGATTCAGACAAGGCGAACAACACTGCTGTGGTCAGCCAGACCTTGTCCTGTGATGTCCAGGGTCAGTATCCTCCTGCTGCGGGCTCAGTGCTACTCTGCGTGTTCGTGTGGTGGGTGGGAGGTCTTGGCCCTTCCTCTTGTTGACCTGCCCATGCTGGACAGTTCTGTCCATTGGGCTGGCATGGTGTGGGGTCCTGGCTGCAGGCAAGGTGGTCCCTGACTCCCCGCCAGCTTCGCTCATGGTTGGAGGGGCCTCAGCACCATGTAGTGCCCACACAGTTGGTGGGACTGAAGCACCTTGGTATTGCTCTGAATTTTCAGTCCTCCACCTTGGACTGGCCCCAGCTGCCCAAGCTGCTGACCTGGCTGGGGAAGTTCTCACCCAAAGAGCTGGGGGCATTGCTGAAGGCATGGGAGATATGGGGAAGCCATAGGAAGAGAATGCAAACGTGGGTCAATCAGGTCTTGTGGGACCATGAGACTCTGGAAAAGCATCCTTTGCTGAGGTGACAGACCTCACTGCCCTGCACCCTCTTGCTCCCGCATCCCTGTCCTCAGCCATTCCCAGCAGCCTTTCCCAGCCTGACTCTCTTCCAGGGCAAGGCATATCGAGCTATGCCAACAATCCCCCGAAAGCTGGTGATTCCCTAAGGGAGTGCCTGGATAAAGCCCTGAAGGTCCTTCCTGCTGCAAAACGGAGGGATGTCCCAGCTTATCTTGGAGCAACGGCAGGCATGAGGCTACTGAGGTATCAGTGTGGGGCATGGGGGGGATGGAGCAGTGACCAAGCGGAAAGCAGCCACCACCAGGACATAGTGTACTGCACGGGGCCAGGAGCTTCCAGCTCTCATGCTGCCCTGAATAAGTGGCAGGGGAGTGGGGAGAAGGCAACCTGGTAGGGACACGTGGGTGGCTGAGCTGTCCTGAGCGACTAGCCCTGGGGCAGAGAGGCTGCTCAGAGGTGTCTGTTGGCATTCTGGGACCCCACGTCCCTGGATGGTGCTGCAAGCCTCGTTCCAAGCAAGAAATGCTTCTCAGATCTCTTCATTATTCCTTAAACATAAGGAAGTGGAGATGACACCAGGGCATGTGCCATCTGCCCAGATGGATGGGTGCTGGTGAGCAAGCAGGGCAGAGGCAGGAGGCAACGAGGTGCTGTGAGCCCTGGCCTTATGTTTCCCCAGCCCATATTATCTCTCTTTAAATGTTAACCTTCATTTCATGGTTCCTGGTTTTATGGTTGCAGATATCGAACATTATTTCCGTGCCTGGCAATCAGACCCCTTCCCAGGGAAGGAGCTGGGTTGCCTGAAGGTTACTTGCTTCAGAGGTTTCCCCAGTCTGAAACTGGGCTGGCACCCTCCCAAAATCAAGCTCAGCAACCAGCCCTGGCTTTGCTGCAGCCAGTGGGTGATGTTCAAACCTGGGGTTTACAGCACGGTGCCGGCCTCCAGCACTACAAAGATACTTAGGTAGGGAAGAGTGGCCTGGAAAACCTTTGTGTGACTGGGATCAAGCTGTACTGGAGGGAAGACATTGCTCTTGCTCCTAGAGCTGTGATGCCAAGTCTAGACAGCTGGGATTTATGCTGTATGAGCAGCTTTGACAAGTTGTGTAGCAGGAGACATCATTTCACACAAACTCCTTGTTGCAAGTACTGGAATATGTGGAACTGGGAAAAAAGAACAGGCTGTTTCCTTGTGTTTCCTCTGTAGTATTGATGTAGCTGGGCATGTGTCCTGACCTTTGAGTCCTTCTTAGGGAACAGAACAGCTCAGCAGCAGACCAAGTCCTGGCCGCAGTTGCTAAAACAATGCAAGAGTACCCCGTGGCTTTCAAAGGGGCTCGAATCCTTACAGGAGAGGAGGAGGGGGCTTATGGCTGGATCACCATCAACTACCTGCTGGACTCCTTCACCAAGGTGGGAGAAGTGTGAGACACCCACTCCTTCTTTGCTAGTACAGCTTTTCTAGTTTTTCTTAAGCTTGGTTAATGCAGAAGGAACGGTCGGGGTTAGTGGCTTTTGGGAATGATCTCGGGGAAGCAGCTGGTTATCCTCTGGCTTGCCCACAGTGGAAAAGAAATCAGGAATGGGGGTGTCTCTGTTTAGACTAAGGGCACATCTCCACACTATGTGGACACAGGGTCTCTTGGCGACAGCGAGGTTGGCCATGCAGCCTTGTGGGGACCGTTTCTCCTCCCGGGCTTCGTCTCGATGCCCTGGGAAGGTCCATCTCTGTGTGGTGCTGGGAGACTCCAGTTTTGGTTCAATGTGCTGATCTGAAGGAAGCTTGAACCAAACCTCTTTCCTGCCACCTCTATCCCAGCTGAGAGCAGTGCTGGCACCATCAGGCTCCTGTGCAGGCTGCTGGAGGATCTCTGTCCTTCCCCTTCCCTCTTCAGCAAGGGCAGGCCCTCCCAGTTGGGTCCACACTAGTGCTTTGGTTTAGGGACCCGTGGCTCAGAGCCACCTGAGCCCACAGACCCATCAGACAATTCAAACTCTGCTTTTTCTGGCTCTGATAAACAGCCAGGCTGGTTGGGCAGGAAAGGAAGTGGGGCCTCCTGTACAGAAAACAGTTGAATTGAATATCTGTTGAATTTAGTAACAAAACCTCATTCCATGGGCTGAGAATTTTGCTCAGGGCAAGTAAGCCCAGCTGTGCACTACTTCTCTCCCTCTCCTGTCTTGCCTTGGCAGTTCTCCCCCAAAGCACACACGTGGGTTCGTCCAGAGGCAGCTAGCATTTGGGGGGCACTGGATCTTGGAGGAGCATCCACTCAAATCAGCTTTATGCCTGAAGGTTCAGTGATGGATGGGAAGGAAGCCTCCAGGTTCACGCTGTATGGGTATGAGTACAACATCTACACACACAGCTACCTCTGCTACGGACAGAACGAGATGCTGAAGCAACTGGCAAAGGAATTAATTGTGGTGAGAGGGGAACTGGGGGATACTTGGACTCCGGTGTCATTGTACCAACCACAGGCTTGTTCGTGTATAAAATAAGAGCAGGCAGAGAGGCATCAGCAGGGACTGAAGCAGGTACAGGCTCCTTGGAGCATGGGTCAGCAGATGTGGAGAGGAGCATGGGAAGCAAAGGGACAGGACAAGAGGCAATAGGCACAAGCTGGAACATGTGAGTTTCCAAGAAGATGCAGGGGAAAAGTTTTTCTCCCTAAGAATGGTCAAATATGACCCAGAAATGCTGTGCTGTCACCATCCTTGGAGATATTTGGAACTTGATGGCACAAGGCTCTGAGCAACGTGATATAGTTGGTCATGCTTTAAGAGGGGTTTGGCACAGGGACCCTATAGCCCCCTGGAACCTCAACTACTCTATGGCTGCACAGACCTGAGGAGAATGAACCAGAGAGCTTCCTCAGGCCATTCTTCGCAAGGTCAGAGTGGAAGAGGATCTTCATGGCACTGCACCTTGCAAGGAGCAGCAGCTTTGGTGAGACAGAAAGGTTTGCTCATGATGCACAGCCAGGAACGTCCCAGGTGGTGTCCCTGACTGGGGCTGGGGCTGGAGACAGAGCTAGAGCTGGGGTGGAGAGGGCTTTGCATGTCCCAAACCACAATCCTGCTGGCCAGAGGAGAGACATGCTGGGCCCCTGAAACTGGTCTGCCTCTGTGAGAGGGGAAATGAGACAAAGCAGAGAGCGATTTAGTGCTGAGCTCAGGCTGCAATTGCAGACGGCCAACAAGACCAAGGTTAAACCACCAGAGAGTCTTTCCCTGCTGAGGAGCTGGGAGATGCCTGCACCCATGGCTCTGGGGGAGAGCTGGCTGAGTCATGTTGCACGGCATGACCACCAAGAGGGTTTGGAGGAGGCTGCAGCTGGTGATTTTGCTGTTCCCAGGAGTCGTCCTCCTGCACACGAGTCGATCACCCTTGCTACCCAAAAGACTACAATGAAACCGTCTCGCTGTCTTCCTTCCGCACCAGCCCCTGCACGAACCAGAGTGACCCACACCTGGCCCTCGGTGACAGGAACGTGACCCTGGAGGGCAAGGGCAATGCCAGCGCGTGTCTGGCTGCTCTCAAGAAGCTCTTCAACTTCTCAGCGTGCGGCCAGAGCCAGGACTGCACCTTCGATGGCATCTACCAGCCCCCGGTCAGAGGGCAGTTCATTGTAAGGCAAATCCCATCCTCCCACCTCCCTGGCAGAGCATGTCCCCGGGTGCTGTGGTGTCCCATGTGGCACTGCCACCTCCCTGCAGCAGACTGGGGGCAAGAAGCTCCCAGTTACCACTGCCCCAGGGCACACCAGGGATTGCTGCTGGCTGGTAGCCACCCAGCTCTCCAAACAGGACCATGCTAATAAAAAAGTCAAAACCCAAGTTTTCAGGACAAAAGCAGCCTAGCCAGCAGCCTTCAGGCAAGGCTCTGCTGGAGGCACCTACCCTCCGAGCCCATCATCTCTGCTGGGACATGGACAGTGATGCTCTGGGAAACAAGGATGGGACAATCCCCAAGGACAAACCACACCTTCAAGGGAGATGGGGGCAGCTGCCCGGGGGGGTCCCCGCTGTATGTCAGCAGCATTTCTGCCTCTTCCCTTTCAGGCCTTCTCTGCCTTCTACTATAACTTCAAGTTTCTCAACCTGACCGAGGGGCAGTCGCTGGCCACTGTCAGGGAGACCATCGAGCATTTCTGTGCAAGAAGCTGGGAAGATGTACGTTCTGCATGATGACAGGCTGTGAGGAAGCTTCACAAGCAAAGGGGTCCTGGGGTGGGGAAAGAGGAGTGGGAGCCGGGACCATCCTGCACCCCTCCCTTGGGGACCCTCCTTGCTCATGCAGCCTTGGGAAAAGGGCAGCCAGGGCAGGTGAAGGCAACAAAATCTTCCCTCCAGCACAGGACCTGGGAAGGGAGGTGTGTCCATAGCCCTGGAAGGTGGTGAGAGGAGAGCCAGCTGCTGGCACCACTCTGGAGATTAGTCAAGTGGGGATAGATGAGGCCAAGAGATGTGCTAGGACCACCATGGAGCAGAAAGCAGGAGCCCCTTGCACAACAAGGCTGAGATGGTAGAATCTGGGGCAGAAGGAGCTCAAATGTGTCTCTCTGTTTCTATGTGGACTGTAAATCCGAGTCGCCCTGTGTGGACAGGTCCAAAATACCTGCCTGGTCCAGAAGTTCCTTCTGGGTGCTGGTGACTGCAGAGCCATTGCCCCTAGTGCCGCCATCATCAGGGCAGTGTCCCTGCATGGACGTTGCCTGCAAGTAACTTCCCTTCCTCCCCAAACATGTCCAGCTGTCTTCTAGCTACTCTGCAGAGAATCCTGAGCGACTGCCCAAATACTGTGCCAATGCCAACTACATCCTCATACTTCTCCTCGATGCCTACAAGTTCAACGAGACCAGCTGGAACAGCATCCTCTTCCAGATGAAGGTAGGCAGCAAACGCAGGCTGTGTGCTGGGGACATGAGCCTGCTTCCCACGCTGGGGGCTGGGAGAGCCATGGCCCAGGACACCCTGCCTGCCCCACATCCCAGCATGGCACGGGGTGTGGGGCCAGCTGCTGCACCCGGTTTGGGCCATGCAGGAGCTGGTGGCCCAGTGTCATTGGTGTGGCTTTCCTGCAGGGCTAATTCATGTTCCCTTCTCTCTTTGGGCAGGTGGGGAGCGCTGACGTCGGCTGGACACTGGGCTACATGCTGAACCTCACCAACATGATCCCAGTGGAGGTTCCAGCACGGGTGAAGGGTCACATCCCTTCCCTGTGGGCTGCGGCTGTCGCCTTCATCATCCTCACCCTTGTCTTGGGCCTTGCTGCCCTGCTCCTGCTCTTGTCGGTGTAGGAGCACAGCTGCATGCCGGCAGAAGCCCATCAGGGCTGGAGGGTGGTCTACACTGTGGGGCCCCACACCCCTGCCAGCAGGATGGGCAGCATGAGGATGGTTCAACCATGTTGAGCATGTTAATCTCTACAGCACTGAAGAACTGAGGTTTGGCATCCAACGAGACTGACCCCAACATGCAGTTGGACACCATGTGAGGTTTCTAGAGGAGCTCCATTCCCATGGAGCCCTGCTGGGATCAGCCTTCACACCACAGGAACCCCAGTATTCCTATCATCTGCCTCCTTACACTGCTATGGCTGTTACGGCTGGCACGTGGGGCTGTGGAGAGCCAACCTGGCCATGCGAGAGCTCCCTGAGTGCCAGGCTAGTAGGGCATGGCTGCAGGCACTTGGTGACAGGATGCTTTGTGCAATGCTGGGTCTGACTATGGTTGCCAAAAGCCAGGCAAGGGTCCGCAGTACCCGAGCTGGCTCTCCTGAGGGTATATAATTTGGGCTTGTCTGTTGGTCTAGGAGGCAGAAAGGAAACTGAGCATTCAAAGTCAGAAGCACGGTCCATGCCTCCACAGAGAGTTCATCCCGTCCCATCCTGTCCCGTCCCGTCCCGTCGCGTCCCGTCTCGTCTCGTCTCGTCTCATCTCATCTCGTCTCATCTCATCTCATCTCATCATCTTCCTTTTCTTCTGGGATAAAGGGATTGATGTTCCTGTGTGTCTTCCTCAGACCAGATTCTTCCACCAGCAGAAGGCCTGGACACTGTGGGTGTCAAGCTGGGACTCCAGGAGGCTGTGAGTCCTGCCCTGACCCCATGCATGTGGCTGAGCTGGGTCCTGCCCAAGACGGCACCTTTGCCTATGGTTCTGCTCATTTGTTATCTGCCCTGTGGATGATTCATGTTATCATTTGCCACCTGGCAGCAAGGACCTGACCTTTGGTGTCTCTGCAGAAAGGCAGCAGCTCTCATCATTCAAATAAACATTGTAAACAGCAGTGACGGGGAAACTCCTGTTACTTTGCTCCTGAACAGTCACAATTTTGTTTCCATCTCCCAGATAAGGGCTAGTGACAATAATGGGGACTCAGGGGAGAGTCAACATCACTTAGTGCTACAGAAGATGCCCCTGGAGACCTCGCAGCATCTGCCAGACATCAGAGAAGACCCAGCAGGCATGAGGACAGGCCTCCTTCTGAGGGCCAGGGTGTCTCACCTCACCCATCCACTGGCTGCCAGTGGGATTCCCCAAAAATGTAAGAGAGGGCCCTGGGAGCTGCCCCTGACATGTCCCAACAGCATTCCCAAACTGTCCTGTGTGGTGGAAAAGGAGGGTGAGATGTCTGTGCGGCACAGACATGGGGTGCAGCCAGAGTGGAGAGGAACCTTGTGCAGGAGAGTGGAGAGGAGAGAAGATTTCAGTTGGAAGGGACCTACAATGATCATCTGGTCCAAGTGCTTGACCAGCTCAGCACAAAAGCTGAGTCTTGTGAGTCTGGTCACAAAAGCTAAAGCCTGTTGTTAAGGGCATTGTCCAAACGCCTCTTAAACCCCAACAGGCCCGGGACATCAACCACCTCTCTAGGAAGCCTGCTCCAATGTTTGACCATGCTCTTGGTGGCTGTGGGTGATGCAGCCTCTTGTCCCAGGATGGAGCAGGACACATCTGCCCCACATCGGGTGTTTGCTGCAGGCTACCAGCTCCATGTTGATCCTGTTGCTGTCAGACTCCCCTTCTCTCTTCCCCAACTCACTGGTCCCACCATCTCCAGCCACCCCACTGCAATGTGGTCCTCATGCCCCCAGTGCTGATCCTGCCCCACATGTTATTGCGCTCTCTCCTAGAGCATCTCCAACCAGCAGTGAGTGGAAAGGAAAAGCACAGAGCACACAGCTACAGGGAGGATTTTTTCAAAGCCTGTGCTGGTCCCGGCTTCCCAGGCCAGGCCAGGGGAGGCCCACATTACACGTTCACAGCTCCTGGACATGTGTGGGTGATTCCACAGCCTGCAGCTCCTCACACAAGTGTGGCAGCAGGACCAAGTGGCTTTAGCTGCCTCTGGAGCCAGGGCTGCTAGAGTCTCTCATAACCAGAGGAGTTCCTCTGGCAGCACATGGCTGTGAGCAGGCAGAAGATGAGGATGAGCATGATGGCCAGTAAAACTGTGGCTGCTATCCAGTTGCTCCTCTGGAGTCCTACAACTCTCTGGGGAGTCTCTGATGGAATCATGTTGGTGAGGTTGAGCATGTAGCCCAGAGTCCAGCCCACATCTACATTAGTGACCTGTGCAGACAGAGGCGGAAGAGGGATGTGAAAGGCTGCAAAGTACCATGCAAGCTGGAGAGCTAGAGAAGACCTTAGCTGTTGCAAAGGTCCTGCTCCACAGCCACTGTTTCTGTGCACTCTTTGGGCTGCAGATACCCTGTTAGTGAGACAAGCTGGGGGACACCATAAGTGGCCCAGGCCAGATGTCCCAGCTGTGCCTGTGAGTGTAACTCCAGAGTTGCCCTGGCATGGACAGTTGGCCATGCTGCCCTGTTGTCTCCTGCTCCCACTCCCTGGCAGGGCAGGGGCAGGGGCAGGGGCAGGGCAGGGTGGGCATGAGCCATTTCACAGCACAGAGTGTGGAAGCTGGGGGCTGCCAGATGCTTTCCTACCTGTTGGACGAAGTGAATGTTAAGCCACGTTGTGTGGTTGAATTTGAAGCCTTGCAGGAGAAGGGTGAGGGCGTAGGAGCTGGCTGCGCAGGTGTCACGGAGGTGGGTCCTGTTCATGGTGGGGAACTCCTTCACCAGCTGCAGAGGTGGAAGAGCAGGCAGCTGGAGCACGGAGTGGTGCCTGGTGCACCCACAGTGCAGCTGGGAGCAAGGACCTGGGAGTCCCTAGGCTTGGGGAGCAAGGAAGACCCAGGAGGATGCAGGCTGCTCTCCCATCTCCCTGTCCAGAGATCTCCCAGTTCCCTCCAGCTGCTGTCTACGCAGCAGAGGATGTGCTGCGATGAGCCCTCAGGCTGCCCAGCACCAGACAAAACGTGGGCATGGGGCTGACATCTCCTAGGCAGCATCTCACCGTCTTCCAGCTGCTGTTGCAGAATTGCCCAATGGTGGCGTTGACCAAGCTCAGGGACTGTCCTCCGGTCAGGTTCAGCCAGTGAAGGGTGTGATAAAGCCCTGAAAAGGCCTGTGGGCGTTTAAGACCAAAGGCAGCAGCTTAGTGAAGCACCCAGGCCACTGCCACCCCCACCACTCCCTCTGGGTGCTCTGCAGGGGTCCCTCAGGCCACCACCCAGCACTGCAGGGAGACAGCTGCTGACCCACAGGGATGGAGCCCCTGGGACTGCTCCCCACACCAAAAGAGGTCGGTGCTGTGACAACAGAGATCTGGGTCTGGCTGGCACACTGGGAGCACGCTGCGTGTCTCCGTACATGGAGAACATCCCGTCTCCCAGGGCTGCCACTATTCACACTTCTCCCTTACAGCATTTTTCCTGGGGCCATGGCCAACCTCTGGTGTCCCCAAACCCCACCACAGCTGCAGGGATGGAGGCTCCTTACAAAGAACTGGCCTCGCACGGGTGGTTGATAAACCCCATTGAACCCGCACGTCCTGTTGGCCCCACAGCTGAAGTTGAAGAGTTTCTGGATGGCAGCGCTGCACACTGTTGGGTCCCCTGTCCCCGTCACCGTGAGGACCTCTGCAGGGCTGGGTGTGCTTGGTTCATGGACACAGGGACTGTCGTAGAGGTCTGCTGTGCTGACGTTCTCCTGGTATCCTGTGGGGTAGCAGGGGTGTGATATCTTCTGGAGTGATGGGCTGTCCTGGAGAGAAAAAGCTGTTAGCATCACCCTGGCACTGAGGATGAGGATGGAAAGGAGAGAAACAGCCCATGGACAGGGCCTGTTCCCACACTCCCATGCAGGACACTAGCGTGCTGGCCTCTACCACCCAGGGGGTCTTGTCCACAGGGTGCAGGCACAGAATCATGGGGACAAGCATGGCATGATCACACTGTGGTCAGGGATCAGCTACAGCAATGGTCACGTGCCCAAGACCTCGGGCGTTTGCAGCATCTCCTAAGCATGGACCATTTTGTCCCCTCTTCCTTTGTAGAGTCACCAGACTCTGGGGAGAGCCAAGGCTGAGAAGCCATTTGAGCAAATCCAAAATGGAAACTGATTTCTCTTTGCGATGTGCTCTGGATGGGGTCTTTTGTCCATTCCAACCAGCAGCAGCCAGTGCTGAGCCCTCACCCCACATCCAAGCTATGGCCATGAGAGTCCCCCTGTACAGCAACACCACCTCTCCCATGCCCAGCGTCTACTGCTGAAGACCAGCATGTTCAGATTTCTACCCATAAAATCAATTTACTCATTACCATACCAGTGCTAAAACATCTCACTGGGTCTCCCCCAAACTCGGTGCACTCAGCAAGTTCCCTCCTCCAGGTCTGGGTCCTTCCAGCCCCCTATGACTGAGGCTGAGCTGACAAAGCCCCTCCATCAGGGCAGAGATGGAGATCTGGTGGGAATGATGGTCCTGGGACAGTGGCTCCAGGCACCCACCATCCCGGCAGTGCCTGTGGGATGTCCACCTCCATCTCAGCTCAGTCCTCCTCTCTGCTGTCGGGACACTCCTGGGACGGCTCCTGCCATGGTGGCCAGGTTGTATCCACCATCCTCACTGGGGTTTGCACAAAGGCACCGGGCCAAGCGGCTGTCACTTTGAACAGTAGATTATGCCAACAAGGTAGATATATGCTGCAAACACAAGTGCTGTCATCTATTGCCT
>JAVSBS010023076.1:0-34925 GCA_033124195.1 Coracias cyanogaster
GGAGGAAGAGGGGAAAGAGTTCTAGGACATTCATCTTAACGGTGGAAGTTCATGAGAATTTGTGACAGTAGTTAAAAAAGAAGAGTTGTAGAATCCTGGCCCAAAGGAACATACCAAAGAGCTTTAAATGGAATAGCCTTGTGATCCTTTTTATAAGCTGAAACAGCTAGAAGATACATAAATCTGAGATTTCTATGAATGTTAATAGCCTTTTGAAAATGCTGCTGAAGACTGTTTGCAGGTATACATGCAATTTCACATTCAATATCACTTTAAAATAATCTAAACACTTGCCCAAGAAAATGTGTGCTGTTCTTGACAGGGAGCAATATTTGTTTCTGTTTTTGATGGGTGACTCTTAAAACTGTCTCAAAATTCAGATGTTGATTTAGTCTTGCATCACTATTTCTGTGAAAGATTAGCCCTGCGCTGAAGAGTTCTGCAAGCTCTTGTTCTTATAAAAAGCCTTGGCTCAGCAGAAAACAAATTGGAACCTTAGCGCTCTGATTTTTCCAGTCCTCATGATGAATGTTCAAAATTTATTGACTGTGAATGTGTAAATGTTAAGGATTGAATTTAGGGAAAATACTATCTGGACTCCCAAATGAGTGCAGATGTAAGTACCAGAAACAGTATTATTATACATAGATAAGCATATGCTACTCACGTGTACTTTCCCCACCTAGTATTTCTGATAACCTGAACAAGTCTGGATGATCTAGAAAGACCAGTATGTAGAAACTGAGGATGATGTAGTCCTTATCAGTAGTGATATTTTGACTATAGTATTTATTTTCTTCTTTTGTGGAACGTATCTAAAGAGAAATACTGAGGAAATAAGATGCAGAGGGAAAGAAAGAACAAATTATATTGAGCTGGTCCGGTCTGCCCCATGAGTGGCAATTGATTTAATTTAATTCTCAAAATGCAAATGTAATTTGCTAAATATGACTTATTCCCGTGCATACAAGAAATTCCTTGTTAATTTGTTGATACTTGTTGTAGGACAGTTGATTTGTCACTGCTCTTCATACCATTTTTGGCTTCCAGAATAGCATTTAGCAAAACCTCTGCCTGCTGATGTCTCTGTTGCTCATCTGTCTATTAAAATTAAACAGAGCAGGAGAGAATTTTGGTGGTACTGGATTGTTCCTGTAAAGTTCTTAAAGAAGTTCAAATTTAAAGTTCTCAATCCACCCAAAGGTTGTCTAAGTTACATTGTCTGAGTTGAATTTGCTGTCATTCACTTTTAATAACAAGTCTAAAGTATAAACTCAAATTCTTTTTCAAGTTAAACCATCAAGGCTAACAATAAAGGGGTTTTTTTGCACTGATTTTTTCTTTGGTTACACTCATGCTATGTTTCAGTACTTCTTCCAAATTTTAATAGTTTGATAGCTAACGGTTCAAACACCACAGTTCTATATTTTGCTTTTTAATACTGAGAATGGCTGTTAAGGGGCCATTGAATCAATATAAATACGTAAATGTTAAGAAGTCATTCAACAGAAAAAAATACATTTACTGTAATCTGTAGAGGAGCTTTTATTCTGTGATTATCTAATCGAACAATAATATATATAGTTGCTGAAGTAAAATAAACTTTTATTGCAGTGTGTACTCTATTGCAAAATGAGCTAGAATGTACTCCATAAAGCGAAACAAATGCAATAGTATTAATACAGCAGTTGTTAAATTTTTTAAGAAATACAAATTCTGCAAGGAAATGTCTACAGGAAAGTTCTAAGAGTATTTGAAGTTCCAGGGTAAACTGAATTTAAAGAGGGCTTATAGTCTCAATTCTAAAATATATTTTACCATGGTAACACAGATTACACAAAGCACTGGAACATCTATAGAATTTTAAACTCCTCAGAATTGTTGTCTCTTACAATAAATGTATTATATGGTAGTCTATTATCATTAGAAGCCTACATTTTCCCTTTGCTCTGCACTCAACTCTTAGAATTTGCAGAGTCCATGATGTGTGTTTTAAATTTTCTTCCTTTATTTTTTTTCTAAAATATAATGTGTAAGCAAATAAAATAATTTTAACTTTTTCCCCAAGATGCTAAAATACTAATGTTTTCCCTCATGGCAGAGCCAAGTCCTTGAAATTTTTGCTGATATAAAATGCAAGCATTTCTATTGTAGTATTTGATAATAGCTAGGGAATCTAGCTCTTGCTCATCAACCCCTGTTGCTCATTAACTCTGCTGACTTTGGTAATATAAGAATAAAAGCTTGACAAAAGGACCAGGCTCAGATCCTGGTTCTTTAACTGCTGCTTTACGTTTGTCCTGGTTTGAGTTAGCAGCAAACCAATTCTGTTCAGTGATTTTATTTTTCAGCTAAGTCTTTTCTAACTAACTGCACTTTCTGAAGCTAACAGCATGTTTTTGCAGACAGTGCCTGCTTATAGCAGTGCTAAAGCTTGATGTTTAGTGTTACTACCAAGGACTAGTATGCAGATCAAGGTCACTGCTAACTCTTGTGTACCACATTGGGGGAAGCAGAAAGAGAAAGGCTGCACCTGCAGGGAGAAGTGCCCAGGACAGGAGACCCAAAACTGACCAGCGAGGTATTCCATCCCATATACATCATATTCAGTATGAAGCTGAGGAATCATGAGAGTCTTGACACTTCCCATCGGCCCTTCACTAACCTTTCCTTCCCAACTGTCCTCAGGACCCCTGCTTTCCGCAGGCCTTCAATTCCCTTGGGGGCCTTCTTGGACATTCTTGTGCCTTTGATGATAATTTGTGTGTTCCTGAACCCGGCTTCTGAACCCGGTTCCTGTCCTGCTGAGCCCATTCTGGGACTTTGTCAGTGCTTCCTTCACAGCCTCAGTGGTGACAGTGATGTAATTGCCATGGCAGGAGGTTGGGTTCAATACTGGTTTTGTATATATTGGTATATTTTCCATTTGATTATTATTATCTTCTTTAAAGCTGTTTTAGTTTTCTTCTCTAATCCATTTGGGAGGGGAGGGGGGCAACAGTGATCCATAAGTCTCTCTCCCTTCTCTTATTTCTCTTCCTCTTTTTTGGGGGGAAAGAGGGATAAACAGAGAACATCTGTTGTAGGTCTGGTGGATTGAACCTAAACCTCAACAAGGTTATGAAATATTTTTTTCTTAGTGAGGTAGCATTTTTTTTAAAAGTCCCCTTCTGAATATCTGGTGTCTGCACAGTACCCACCATAGCCTGCACAAGTTTAACATCCTGAGGCACTTGCATATCTCTTGAGCTAAAGGCTGCATTTTTTTGTATTCTTCTAATAATAATAAAAAAGTGTTTTATAAGTATTGTTGTCAAACTGAGTCTGCAAAAGGAAATTGTATGTCAGATATTGCTTTTACTTACACTGACTCTTTAGAAGATCATTTTTAAAAGTAATTTATAAGATTGGAATCAGACCTGTAAGATCTAGTTGGGAATTAAGACTCTTCTGTTCACCTCAGTACAGACATTCTTAGCTAGGGGATTATTGCTAAATGCTTCTAATGAAAAACCTGGTTATGTGAATGCTGATATGTAGTCCAGATTTCAGACAGTGTAATGTTTCTTTTAACCTGAATTTCTCAGGATTTTTATTTAGGCATCCTGCATTTGGAAATTGGGAGGAAATTCTTCACCATGAGAGTAGAGAGACACTGTCAGAGGTTGCCCACGGGGGCTGTGAATGATCCATCCCTGGAGGTGTTCAAGGCCAGGTTGGACGGGGCCTTGAGCAACCTGGCCTAGTGGGAGGTGTCCCTGCCACGGCAGGGAGATTTGAACTAGATGATCTTTGAGGTCCCTTCCAACCCAAAACATTCTATGATTCTAAGTGCAGATGTGGCTAACATTGCCATGGGGCAGTGCAGTAGAAGGCCACGAGCTAGCATAGCCACAACCCAGGTATGTACCCCATGTCCTAGGTGGGCCAGGGCAGAGCCCTCAAGTGCTCTGAGCTGCTACACTGGCAGCAGGATAGGACAGTGCTGGAGGCAGTGTGGTTCATGCTGGTTTAGGGAGAGCTGGTCACTGGTGCAGTCGTACATAGGCACTCTGTGCCAACATGGACCATTGCCTGTCCTCCAGCAATGTTCCAGCCTTGGAGTAATTAATCCCAGATACCTTATTTTCCTACAGATACCTTTCTCTTTCCCCTTCCTATGACCCTTCCAAATCTTTTTTTCTTCAAAGGACACTGGGCAACATTGGCCGGTGTCCTCAAAACTGAGCATCTGCAGAAGGAAGGCTGCAGCTGCTCATCCTTCCTGGAAATTTAGAAATGTCAAGGTATGGATTCAGACACTTGATTTTAGGAGAACCCCTACGACCTTTACAACTCATGCTGTGCAGTCCATGTTGCATGTTTCTACTGTCCATATACTTGCCCCGCTCATCCTTCGTCTTCTGCTTTCTGCTCTCACCATCTAGATTTTCAACCCTGAGACTTTTCATGGGCAGACTGTTGCTTTTGTTTGGGGCTGCTGGGTCAGGAGTGAAGCTCTGTGTAAGTGCACTGGCAAGGACTCAGGGCATTAGGCTCTGGGCCCAATTTTGGCTGGGAGCGAAACTCGCTGAAGTCAGTGGGAATCTTCCTGTTGACGTAATTGACTTTGGAGCAGACATGGACTTCAAACTAATGAAAAGATTTAATAGCAACCACATACCCTGATGCATTACAAAGAAAAAGGGAAACAGTAAGGCTGACAAAAGCTTGAACCTCTCTAAAACATATGAATAAGAATTGGTTCAATAGTCATTATTTCTCAATTACTTTTACTTTACAACAAACCTAATCAAATCTGAGACTTTAATCTCCACTTTCTACCTTCTGGCAGTCCATAAACCAAAGAATTTTATTATCTAGCAATGTAAACATGGCAAAGTTTAACTGAAATGCATATTTGGCAATGGCAGTACCTGGCCAGAAAGGTTCTCTTGTTTCTTTTTTAAGTTGGCAGAAATAAAATAATTAACACTTTTTTTGGCTTATTACATCCAAAGGTCTTAGGACTAATTATGAAGGCTGCATATTTTAGATGAATACTTTAGCATCAGAGCTTTCTTTCATAGATATCCCAACCCAAATCTATTCTAATTATGCTTTATGACACAGCTGGAAACAACAGATGTCAGAGTTTATGACGGCCATGAAAACTTCTTGGCTGGCAAAATGTAGAATAAAGACACTCCATAGGTTCAAATAACCTTTTGCTCTTCCCATCTCTTAACAATCAGGCGTGCCCCTGAGTAGCCGCTATTGCTTGGTAACCTGCCCTAGAATGATCAAACCTCCATCCCCCATTGCTTCCAGCCATGTCTTTACATATGAGAGTTAAAACACACCTAGTCCAGTACTAAGCCTTGAATTACTGATGAGGATGCCATACTTCTAGCATCCTCTCCACTGCTTAGGCAGCAGTAGCACATAAGTAGCACCAGCTTGCAGAAATGGAGACCGCAGGCAATACTTGGCTGCCTAAGCAGAGCTGAAACCCAGACCACATTTCCCGCTGAGTAAACAGTAGTAAAAAATCAGTGGATGTCCATCAAAGTGAGATGCATAGTCCTCTGGTAAGCTTCAGTTTGCCTCAGAAAGTCTTCAAGCCTTACAGGGCTGACTCTATTCCTTGCATTGTGCTTCCACCACCATGGAAACAGATTTAAAATATCAGAGTACTAATATCATCCCTTCCAAAGCACTGCTGCAGGCACTACAAAGCTTCACCTCTGTGAGTAGAAATAAGAAGTCTATGAGAACCTGTAAGATAAACTCCTTAAAATATCTTCTACATTATGGAAAAGTTCAGGAGCACAGAGGAAATATCCTGAAAAAAAGAGAACAGAAAATGGCAGGTGGGAACCTAAATAAGATGCTTTGCTGAAACAGCAGAAAACATTACCAGAAAGGAAAATGGAAAATAGGCGTTTCAGGACAGAAACTGTGTGTATGTGACCTCAGTTTGAGTGTGCCTTCAAGGCACCTTGGCAAAGGACAGGGGCTGGTGTTGGCCTTAGCTCCCCAAAACACCAGAGTGGTAAGCCAGTGGCAAATGTGATAAACAGCTGCATTTTTAAAGAGTGTAGTCAGCAATGGCACAAAAGACAAAAGTCTGCTTTGATTTCCACCTTCTGGAGATTTCTTTTGTAGAAAGTATACCATAAAATCGTATTGCTAGGATATAAATGCAGTGTGCAGAGACTGCATTTGTAATGAACACCTCTTCTCCTGTGCACCCACCCAGGCATCCAGAGTCCTCTTTGCCAATTCATGGATGCATGAGACTCTTGAGTGTGTTTTTTTGGTGTTTGTTTGTTTTTTTTTTTCCAGTCTCTCCACCTTTTTTTCTGATAAAATTAGCCACAACAAATTTTGAAAGAACCTTTTATGATTTGTTTAGGATATATGTGTTGCCTTCATTACCCCAGTATCTCATCTCCACATTTCATCATCTGTACCCACTACTTCACAGTGCACATGTAAGTGCCATTATCCTCCACCTGGCCGAAGATAAACCTGAGGACAGAGTGACAAAAGCCATTGGTACAAGAGCTTTAGAAGCCAAGCCCACAAAAGGATGGATCAAATCCTGTCTTCCTCCTTGGTCCATCCTGTGCTTCCTTTTCTCAGGCTATTCATGGGGCAGTGGCTTGGGCTGCTAAGATCCAGGCTGTCTGCTCAAACCCCTCCTAGCAGGATGCCTGCATATCCCATCTGCCAGCATGGCTCATGTGTTTAGAGCTCCTCAGGAAGACTCCTGCATCCAGCTGGCGTGCTGAAGCCAAGCAGATGCTGGCTGTTACAACTGGTGACACCTAAGCCTTCCATATGTGTATGTATTCATCTGTGTGGAGGTCTGCTCTCAAGAGTAAAGTGTAGCCAGAGTTTCTCCTATGTAGCATCACTTGAAGGGTGTTTCACACCCTTGACTGAAGCCATCTTGCATCTGCCAAAACACGATAGGGACTTTTTATAGCTGTATCATAAGACCTTTGAAAAAATCAGACTGTTAGAGCCTTTTTAGCAGAATAACAGATTGGTTGCGTGTGTATATCAGATAGCTGTATATGGTTAGTCACATCAGACAGTGAAAGGCTGTGAAGTATTACCACTCCATAAAATAGTACTTCCTAATACTATTTTTCTGACATTTCTGGCAGTAAACATTTGAAACCTCCATGGATTATTTCACTCATGAGTCTCAAAGCACATATATTATTGTGCATTTAGGGCTTAATTCAATTCCCAATAAAGACAAGGACAAAATTTCCACTTTCTTTATTGTACTTGTTCCAGCCCTCAAAGCGAATGTTGTCTGTTGAATGTAGAATAGATACTAATTTGGTCCCATAAAACCAGAGATTGTTTCAACTTTCCATGAATTTCTGAATGAATAGATGATTGGATCCCATGATGCTGCTCTCAGACTCGCTGATGATATGAAAGAGGCGCTTGTCCAGCCGTCTGTATAGCTGTGCCGCTCTTTTGTTGCCTATAGTACACATGCTCAGCTCCTTTTTACTCTCTTTTTATTTTAATGCTCTGCAACAGGGCTGCACAAAGCCGGACTGGCTTTTAAAACACAACTTCATTTTGCAGCTATACGTCTGTGCCCGGTTTTCTTTTGTGCTGCCTGCGGAACAAGGAGGCTGTGTGGTATCTGACACCGGGCTTTTTCCAGTGATTTATTAACTGTGTCAGAATAGCTGTTGTGAATGCTGGGAAGCTCTCGCATATTGTGACAGTTGATATTGATTATGACAGTTTGTAGACTCTAGTGTGTTGTCAGACAGCGGATTGTATTTTGTCTTCTTACTATACATACCATGGGCTATAGATCATGATGTTTTCTTAAGAAAAGGACTCATTGTCCAGCGTTCTCGGTGGTATGAGAGAACTTCTTTAGCGTATTGTGCAACAAATAGCAAAATAGTTCAGGCACCCTATGGGACAGGCAGGCAAATGTCAATTGCTTTAGGAAAAAAAAAGTGAATATTTTGTTCTGCTTCTGGCCTTTCAGAGGAAGGAGCTGTGCAGTTGACAGAAGTGGGTAAACTAGTCTGAGGATGTCATTTATGAAAATACGGTGCATCCTGTATTGTCTGTTGGCCACAGACACGCAGACCATGCAGAAGGAGGAGGTTGCAACAAAGATTTTGGGTACCAGTCGTTTTTAAGTTTGCTTTGGGTGTTGTTGGAGGCTGAAACTACATGCTTCTAGAATGAGTCTGAGGAAAAGGAGATGGAAGACTTCTGCAAACTTGGGAGAAAGTGAAAGCTGGCACATGAGCTTCTGTGAGGCGCACATCAAAGAGATCACCCTGAGTAATGACCTCTTCTGACTGTTTGGTTTCAGCCAGGCCCTAGTAAAGTAGCACCCAGGAGAAAATATTTTTCTGTTTGCCTAAAAGCAGCTTCAGTGTGGAAAAAAGTCAACAGCTGAGCTTTTACAGACAACCTGATGAGGAGGAGGGAGTCAAAAGCTGGTTAATTATGCTGCTGTAATTTGCTGTATTGCTACTATATTATTAGAGGAAAAATCTTGCAACAATACATTTCTTTTTCAAAGCAAACAGCACTTGAGGTGTAGTGGTGACAGGAAAGAAGCCATTCTGATTTTTCTGTGCCTGAAAGACCTTTTGTAAGAGACTGTAATGGGTCATAAACTAATACTTTGAGATAATAAACCTTAGGAAAATGACCTTTAGCAATCCATGCTATTAGAATTGTGATCTCACACTGGGTTTAGATTGATTGAAATGCAGTTTCTGCTGCGATTTTACATTTACAATTGATTCAAAATCCATTTCTACACATACCTTAGGGTTTAATTCAAATAAATGTCATAGCAGGCTGCTTGTGAAGCGATTATTTTTGGGATACTTTGGGCCAAGACTATGGCACAGAGCTGGGACCTAGAGGAACTGGATTCAGTTCTGAGCTCCACTATGAGCCAGATATGGGCTACTCAAACCAGTTCATCACTCTCATAAGATGAGCTCACCCCCATTTCTGGTTGTTTAATTACACAATGAGATCGTTGAGAAGGAACATTTCCTATCAGAAGCCAGTTGTGATCTCTCCTGGGATTTCTAGATGCTGCTGTAATACTAACCGTATTTTCTGTGTTGTGATCTGTATTTTAATGAGTTCTTAATGGTAGCAAGGAGATAAAATTAAACTAAGTGGTTTAGTTTCAGTGATGACACAACTTCCCATTCCATGATCATATTGAATTTGGATTAATTGTAGTACTCACTGTGTCATAATTGTGTTTCATAATAATAGAATGCTCTAGAGTTCATATATTCACAGGGTGTTCTGAGGTTTTACAGTGGTATCTCTCAGTCCACTGTCAGGTAATAGTGCAACATTTATATATTTTTGAGTTCTAAAATGTTCTAGAACATCCACAGCAATATTAGAAATGCTTTAAGGGGGAAGGATAAAATGGGAGAGTTTTTACAAGTCTACTTTTCACTACAGGCATATTTTGTTTCATTTTTCTATTTTTCACAAAGTATTTTGAAGAAGTTAAGTGTGAGAAATGAACAAGTTCTGGTGTTCAGATGTGAAGACTTGTTTGCTTAGGTAACTTTTATCTAAAGCTCTGGTCACAGTTCTCTGTCTGTGCATAGTTCTGGCTCCTTAAGCATGAGACCATGCCTGGACAAGGTAATTCTGATGTTGTACTGAGGAAAGTGACAGCTTCCCAGCACTGTTCCTAGACTAGCAGTAACTTGTATGAAGAGCTATTCAGTTGCTATCATGAGTTGTCTCTGGTTGCTTGAATTGCAAACTTAAGACATTCTATTTTGTTTTCCTTGCTAAAGGCGTTTGTAATCACTACATAAGGTGGATACATTTTCCTCTTCATCCTGGTGCCCCAAAATGCCTCACAGGTCCATTTTATTTCCAGGAGACTGTGGGAAGCCTCCTTGTCCATAGGTTGAAGCTTGCTTTCTGATGTCGCTCCTGTCTTTCCCTCTTCCCTTCAGATGGTGTCCACAGTGTCACAGCAGTCTGCACCCTACGTGTCACCATCATCACGGATGACATGCTCACCAACAGCATCACCGTGCGGCTGGAGAACATGTCCCAGGAGAGGTTCCTTTCTCCCCTCCTGTCCCTGTTTGTGGAGGGGGTGGCAACAGTGCTCTCCACCGCCAAGGACGGCATCTTTGTTTTCAACATCCAAAATGACACAGACGTCAGCTCCAATATCCTGAATGTTACTTTCTCAGCTTTGCTCCCTGGTGGCATTCGAAACAAGTTCTTTCCATCTGAGGACCTACAGGAGCAGATCTACCTCAACAGGACCCTTCTGACCATGATTTCCACACAGAGGGTGCTGCCCTTCGATGACAACATCTGTTTGCGTGAGCCCTGTGAAAACTACATGAAATGCGTCTCCGTCCTGAAGTTCGACAGCTCGGCCCCATTCATCAGCTCAAACACTGTCCTGTTCCGACCCATCCACCCCATCAACGGGCTGCGGTGTCGATGCCCCCCAGGCTTCACGGGTGACTACTGTGAGACAGAGATTGATCTCTGCTACTCCAACCCTTGCGGCAGCAACGGGCTATGTCGGAGCCGAGAAGGGGGCTACACTTGTGAATGCTACGAGGACTACACTGGTATGTGTTTGTCTTATCTTTGACCCATGTTTTATACGTTAGACCATCAGCCAAGCCAGTTCTGTGTCAAGCTGAAATTGCTGACATTCTTAGTAGTCAAATGGAGAAAAACTGGTGCTGCCTTCTGGTCAGGAGAAGGCTTGTGAGTGTCATATGTCACTTAGAGTAAGTCCCATAGCTCTGTGCATGCATGCTGATAGGAACCATGCCTTGCTCCAGGTCATTCAGGGAGCCCAAAAGCTGCTGAAACAGTTTGCATTATGTGAATTTCTTCTCAAAATGCTTTATGCAAATGCATTTGTTATGGCTTGAAGGAAGAAGGTGGGACATATCCCCTGGTTCATGGTTGTGCATGTTAACACCTTCCTGGCTCACTAGCAGTTCTTTTGTACCAGGGTATAATGGGAGTGCACAGCCTTGGTAGAAAGTCGTCAACCCTTGGTTGTCAGCAAGCGTGGAGAATGAGGATGGTTCATAGTCCCAAGAAACTGCAATAATACACAGTTATAGGGAATACTGCAAGTCAGCTCCAGTTTGTAAATGTCCAGATAAACTCCAGAATGACGTAGCTGCTTCCAGGCCTGTCTCCAGCATCCCACTGAGGAACATACTTTGCCTCATCGTGGACTTGACAGCTAATAAAGATCAAAGTGCTGCTTCTCAACTACTCCTGAGAAGTTATGAAGAATATTAGCTGAATGTTCTGTGGCGCTTCAGTAAAGTCAGTGGGATTATTTATGTATTTGAAATTGCACACGCATTTAAGCATTCTGCACTGACGTGCTGCCGGCTGTAATTTATGCTGGAGGCTCAGCAGTGTCTGTTGTGACCCCTGCAAGGAAGGGGTGAAGCAGAGGGGGCTGTTCCCAATGCTGCCTCTCATTGCTGAAGTTATAAAAAATTGAAAACATAAATTATTTAAGTCTCCATGTAAATAAATCTAGATGATGTATATGCCTACTGGGCTGGATCCAGCCCTCTTAGATGGAAGGGTTTTTCTTCACTTTCTGTGGCTCTTGGCTCAGGGCTGTACTTAAAAATGTGATGGTGGAAAGATCTAAGAGTCAGTGAGCAGGGACATGGCAGCAGCAGGTGAACTGGGCTTTCCCCAGTGAGAGGGACAGGAGATGCTCCCTGAGGTCAGAGCGGGGCCTAGAGCAGCAGAACCTTCCTAAGGAGATGCACACAAATTTTTTGCGTGACCTGAAAAGAGCTGTGAGATGGCTGGGATATTTGGCCTTTGTTGAGGAGTGGTTTTCCTGCCAGGCTTCTCGTGAATGACTTCTAGTGAAATACATTATAAAGTCCATTATCCATTACATACAGCTAATGCAAAATACGTGCAGCACTGGGCATAACAAAACACATTTTCTGACCAGTTGATTTCATTCAACATGTTTATATACTATTATACTGTAAATAGGAATGGTTATAAGTAGCAAGTTTCATTAAACAAAGATGTATATAAATAGAGTTAATTCATCCATGTCTTAGTTTTGGAATGACATGCATGCATTCCTCCATGACATTTTGAGGGTCTCTTGCTAGAAATTTTCAGAAGAAAAAGCCAAATATACTTTCAAAATGAAAGAGAATAATCTTATATTAATAATTGATGAACATATTTAATAATTAATACTGTAGTCAGAATAGACATGTTGCATATTTAGAGGAGAGGCACCATATTATTCATACACAAAGAAAGATTTAATCTGTAACTGTATTTTCAGTGCATAGTTGTTGAGTTAAAAATTAACTGTCTTGCTGCCAGGATATTAAAGTGATCAGAACTTAAGGAGTGAGCTCTGCTTATAGCCTTGCCATCTTTAAGTTTCAGGGTTAAGTACATTTCAGTGAAACACTTCATTCTTTGGAAGGGCTGTTCAGGTTGCAATGACGGCTACGTTGGCTGAGGCAAACACACCTAGCCATGATCAAGAGGGCCTGGTATCCCTTATCCTGTAAATGGATGCAAATATTATTGAATATTTCCATTTTATTGCTGGATGAATGCAGTAGAAAGTATCTACTCTGTGGTTGGTTTATATTACATTAGTGCCTTTAGGCTCCATGTTGCATGACAATGTGTTTCCATCAAACCTGACACACTTACCTGCATATGGTGGTCATTAGTTGGTTGATTTTTAATCCCCTTTACAGAATGAGGTGGAAGATGTTATCAACAAGTAATCTATTACCAGAAATATTTTATGAGGATGCACTATTGAATCTTTTCCCCATCTCCTTTAAGAAGTGTTATTTTACCTATGGTTTTTGTCCTTTCTTTAAATACATTCGTATCCATTTGCAAGTCCAGTTATTGTTAATCATAATGCCGTGTTTTCCACTTATATATAAATATTTTGTGTTTACAACAATCCAGATTTTTTATCTATTTAATCTTTAAACAGCATAGTTTGGTTCAGTAGCAGCGGTGTCTATCAGCTCATGAAATGCAGCAATCATAAATCAGAATGAGCAGAGAATTGCTAAGGCTGGAAGTTGGGAGATTCTGTTATTACTGAAATGTTACCATGGTATTAACTCAGTCTAGTTACACCAGTATAAGGTACTTCTAAATCTTTGAATTAATTGTAAGTATGAATGGTAGTAGTCAATGGAATGCAGCCTGCTCTGGGAGCTCTCATGTTCCATTACCCAATTAAGAGCCTACGTAGAACAATAATTACAAGAAAATACTAAGATCTGTCATCTCTCTGGGGAGATACGCTGCAACTCGATGAGAAATCACTACACAATCATAACCCTGTACTGAATCTATCTGACTGGTCACATCTTAAAAATATAGCATTTGTTTCCTGTAGAAGATAATGATGTCGTATCTTAATCGGATGGAATTTCCCCCTAGTTTTCCACCCTGCTTTGAAGCCCTTCATTTGTTTTGGTGTAATTGTTAGTCATTTATACATGATGAAAGTTTCTCTGTCTTCAGGAGTCTTCTGTTACGGGCACAAAGGTAAAATGAGCTTCTACAAGATATTTCAGAAACCTGATTACTAGCTAGTTTGGGGTGATTTGGAATTAGCTTGACTTCCTGTGATGTAAGGAGGTGAGTGAAGAAGGACATACATTTTTAATCATGTTTTTTCAGAGTAATGACCCCTTTAATTTCTTTATACACAAATTAGTGTAGAGGGGTGAACAACGTACACACTAGCAGTTGTGCCACGGATGGCAGGGAACTATGTGCATGGCTAAAGGGTTAAAGGATGTAATTTAAGTTAAGCAAACAAATTTAATGAACTTGAACACTGTGGAAAGCCTGTGTAATTTTTCCAGCTTATTTTGTGTATCTTTGAGCACTGCAGAAGCAGCTGACATGAGCTATAGGTGAAGGCTTGGACAGGGGTGGAATTGCCTGTACTCCTCAGAGGTAAACCCCTGAAGAGCAAATGCATCATGTCATCCACACTGGTTTTGGAGGCATGGTTGCCTCAGTGATTCCTGAATGAGCTGTACTTCCAGCCCCATCCTGGTGCTTCCTATAGAGCACACGACTGCGGCTGTAAGTCAGCACCTTTTTTGGTCTGAATTCCTGCGGTTACTGCCCTGCCACGTTCGGATGCCTCCTGCCATCGCTGGGTCCTCCTGCAGCTCTTACAGCAGTTCAAAGGACCGTAGTCCTTCTGCTCAGCAGCTGCCATGATCATTCTCCTCTATGGTCGTGCTCCCAAAAAGTAAAATTTAATTGGCACAGAATAAAAGCACTCCAGTGGGGGAAAAAAACCCAAACCCTGAAATAAGGAAGAAATTTAATGTTCCCACAGTTCTCCTTAGCATATGGCGATCTCTCTGCCTCCTTTGCTATGTAACCCCTAGCAAGGTGCAATTGCTAGGAACAAAGAGTATCAGAGAATTTCCTATATCCTCTGCATCTCTCCTTGGATTTCACTTCAGAGAGGGGAGAAATCTTAAGTGGTTGTAAATCTTCCAGTAATCAAATACAGCAATTAGAGATCCTTTACGTGTTATACTTTTTTCCTCCTAATTTATTTTTGTGATACCATATTGACATGGGGAATCATAACATCTAACATGGCCACTGTGAATTCTGACTTTGTGTCATGAGAAGGTAATTATAGCTGCTTTCACAGCGTCATGCCAGAAGTCTCTATTCATGTTGTTTAGTAAGTTCTCAGCATTTGGCTTTTGCAAACATATAGCAGTAAATGTGAAGATTTGCTTCTGTGTTA
Source organism: Coracias cyanogaster (assembly GCA_033124195.1). NCBI lineage: Eukaryota > Metazoa > Chordata > Aves > Coraciiformes > Coraciidae > Coracias > Coracias cyanogaster. Next base: position 14,849 of record JAVSBS010023076.1, read on the forward strand.
TCTTCACTTACATCCATTCTTCAGATAGTAATTTCCCAGCTCAGTCTGATACCAGATTCTCATTTTTCATGCCAGAGAGACTTATTTGGGAGAATTTCAGCTTTCAAGTAGAGAAATCTGGCAGCTAGGGTAGCCGTAATGAGTGTTTTATCTCTGGCAAGAGGGTCTGAAATTCCACTCTAAGTTACAACTTCTGCAGCTCCGCTGGAGCGGTGGGATCACAGGCGTGTAACAGCCAAATCCTGTACTACAAATCTTAATTTGATTCCTTCAGGTTCCTTACTGCTTTTTAGACTCCTTGTTTAGCTTATGAAAGGCCATGGTTTTGTGACAGCAAGGCTGAACCAAGATTATCCTCACAGGATTGTTTGCCTTTGCCGGCACTTTTTTTTTTTCAAACAGCAGTGATCAAGTTCGTCTTTAATACAAGACATCAAATTCTGTTGTTCTCAAACAGGAACATTGTAGGAACATTGTCCACAGTATGGGACATCTTTGTGAGTCATCTCCCTGATACGTCATTCAAATGTTAAGGCAGTGCAGTGAAGTACTAAAATATTTTGTATATTGTGTTCCTTAGTCCAGGTCTTCAAAGTCCAGGTACATTCATATAGTAAAGAGATTAAAACAGCCTAGGCAAGGTCTAATGAAAGTAGTATATTCAGTTTCAAGAGTTTAAATATAATTTTAGTTATTAGAGTGCTGGGTGATTGGCTCTATTTTTAGAATTGAGAAGCTGTAAATTTTCCCATTTTCAAGAAGCCTTAACGGTTTTTAAGTGAAGTTTTTCTGCTGGTTTTGGATGCAGGAAAAATTGAGGAAGGGTGCTGACTCCTAGCCTTTTAAAAAATTTGGTTGTTTCTCAGTGCATCAGAGAAGAATACCTGGTTACCTTTCCTTGCAGTTTCTGTATGGCAGTACCATAAGAAAGCCTATGTAAGGTGTTGCACCTTGGTCAAGGTCTGAGTAATGTTGGAGGTTTAGTAATTTTTCTGCTTTTTACAGCAGTGCTATGCCATGCTGGTTTTTTGATGTTTGTAGTGAAACTGAGTCTTCATAACTGCAACATAATTTCCTGCTGTGGACCTGCCATTCTCTGCAGCTAAAGAACTTTTCACATCTAATGGAAAGAGAAATGATCATTCATTTATAAGATCCTTCCTTATGATTAGTACTCCTTAGTTTTGTTTTCTGCACAGATGTCCCAGCATAGTCTTTTCCATCAGTCTTCAATTTTGTCTCATCAGCATGAATTTTTTGTGAGGAGAGCTCTCTTCTACTTCATTGAGTGGGCAGACATCTCCATTGGTGTAGACATGGCAAGCTGTGTCCCTGTGGTTGGCAGCAGTTGTGTACAGACAGATAACTATGTTTCCTCCCAGCCTGTGGCCCCTGCCAAGCCCCCAGGGACTCACAGCCTGTGTTCTACTGGTGAGGAACCCATAAGCAGTGCAGTAGATGGTCCACAAGCAGAGCATAACTCCTCTGAACATTTGTCAGAGCATGACTGGTGCAAAAGCTGGAAAAGCCTATCATTTTTTCTTTTTATGATCTTCACCACTGAGCTGTGTACTGTGAGACATGGCGTCTCATAAATCTTACTCTCAGTGCTTTGAAGTTTCCCCCATATGACCATTGCATTTACCATGCCAAAAATCAATGAACCCCAGATGTCGTCTCATGAGCTGACTTAGTAGCTAAATATATAAGGAACCCATACAACCTACTCTTTGCAATTAACCATGGATAATAAGTCTTCCATTGGCCGTTGGTCGGTGTATGCTGCATTTGAAGAGCACAGCAGTCAACTGCAGTATTTACTTTCTCTCCTTTTAGTGTGATGTTCATTTTGTGTCATGAATTCCTGAAAATAAGTATTAGTTTTGGATATTCAGATTTAGAGGTATCACCTGGCAAAATTCTTGCTTTTGGGTCTCTATATATTGTCAGAGAGCTATGACTTCTGATCATTACAAGCTGTACCTGTACAAAGCACTTTTCATCTAAGGATCACTGTGGACCCCGCAAAAGTTACTAGCAGCAAAGGAAGGCTCTGAGACACCTATTTGAGCAAGAGGGTGTTGTCCCACTCACCAAAGGGACAGGAAGCTGAGGCACAGCGACTTCATCTCTTACAGGTCACATAAAAGCAGTCAGGGGCAAGTCCAGAGTGCCTGAGGCAGCTTCTCTGGGTCATTCCTGAGCTGCTCACGACTGGAACCTGGGGGGGAACCCTGTGAGAGACATTTCCTGACACAGACTCTCAGCAGAAGCCTGTGGCCCCACTCGCCCACTGTGTTTAACTTGAAGATTTACTATGCATATTATAACGCGTCCTTGCTTACTTTTTGTGGCAAGGCTCACTGTTAATGGGTGCAGAAATGGGGCCAGCACACCACGGCCCTGGACATGAGTGATGCTGGGTTGGTCCTGAAGCTATGGCCCAAATAGCACAACTGTGTGACTGCTTGATCCAGAAGACTGAAACAATAAAAACAGAGTAAAGTTACATTTTTATATAACAACATCAAAAGCTGAAGTTTATAAAACTTTTACAGATGGTCATGTTTCTGTTGATTATACTCCTGTCCATGTCTCCAAGTCGTGGGAGATGAATGTTGGAAATCTAGAGTTTATATGAGACTCACAGGACTCACTGAAGAGGTCTACCGCTTCTATAGGTGGATTTTTATCTGGAGGATATATCCTTCAGCTAATCTTCAACTTATACACCCCTGTCAGGATGCAAAAAGCCTTTTCTAATTGGATTATGGTGGTGTATTTGTTGACAGTTCAGTTCTCAAACTGTGTAAATGGCCTGCAGCCCTCACATCAATCTGCTATGCCTTTTCCTAAACCCAGGCAAAGAGTTTTATCACATTGCCCTTATCCTGATCTGTATAAACTAGCTACTGTTTAAAGTTTGAAAGTTTTCCCAGTCATGCATGAACCCTCCCTTGCCCACCACCCTGTGATGCTGCACGTGGGATGATCTTTGATTCAGCTGAACTGCTGCAAGTGCCGCAGGTTCGGATGCCTCCTCTGGAGCCTCGCGTCTTATCCTTCTTGCCTGTGGAAATACTTGTGCTGATCAAAGTCCTTTGCTGTCATGTGCAAACCTAGCTACAGATTTAATATTGCATTTGTTCCTTTTAATTAGTTTTAGAACCATTTGACAAGACTTCTGTTCTTACCGGGTGCTCCCGCAGTGGAGGTGTGATGGGCGCTTTGTAAAAGCAAGCAGCAGATCACACACCAATGTAATCACTTAGCCCTGGCTTCAGAAGCTACCTTAGTGATTAATCTCCAATGTACTTACATATTTGGCTCTTCTAAACAGTTCAGGGTCTAGGAAATCCTCCTTACTGATTACAGCTTATCATCTTTTGCTTCTCCTTGAGATGGCCGTGGCGTTGGTCTGTTCTCTTCATTTAGCCACTCCCCTCATTTGTCACCTGCAGAGTTTATCACTGAGGATTTTACACTTTCTCTCCCATTGTTGATAATTTCAAGTAGCATACAGTTAAAATTCAGTATCCAAAGAACTTGAGCAATAATGTGTAACCATGCTTACAATTTCATTTTTACACCTATTTGCTATTAGTGCCATTGATGTCTGTTAGGTTATGTGACAATATGGAGAGAAGGTAGGTTCTTAATTGTGTGCTGTATGGTATGCAAGTCAAGGAGCTTGCAGACAGGAGAGGCCTGCAAGCACATACTGCAGTGTGATGGCATTGGAGCTGTTGAACAAGTGCTGCCCCTGCTCTTCTACAGTGTAGATGTTTAAAATTCAGCCCTAATGGCCAAGTATAATTGTAGGATGGTTTGGGTTGGAAGGGACCTTTGAACATCACCTAGTCCAGCCCCCCTGCTATGGCTAACACTGGCTGCAGTCTCTTTCATTAAAGTCAAATCTCATTAAATCCCGTATGTGAAAATAACAGATTTGACCCTGAAGCTGTGCCAAGCTAAGCTCATGTTTGCTGTCAGGCAGCTGACTTTACATGAGCAAGGCAAACTGCTAACCTGGTGTGGGTACCTCCCTACCTCTGGCACCTGACTTCTCCTTCCCACCTCTTGGCAATAAAATGTCTTGTGAGTATGAGGTTGTTGTTAGTGGTGTTCAATGGGAGAGAGATTCGTATTGAGCACCTCAGCTATCTTATTGGCATTCTTATTAACAGTCCTAAATCTAAATTTAGGATTCCTTTTGTTCTAGCATACATGAAATCTCTTTTACTGTCTTTAACCTGTGGTACATGTATTTCTTTTTGAATGTTCTTGCTTTGTCGGTTTTCACCAGGTTTTAGGCTCTTGGCTTGTATTCCTGGTTTTACGTTGATGGGATTGACCTAAATGGGAGTCATGATTCTCCGAGGCTTTTTGAAAATCTTTGTTATAATGCATTTGTTTATCTTCACTGGTATAACTAAAAAAAAGTGGAAGGTGGGGTGAAATTACACAAAGTGGAGCTATTCGATATTATAATTTTATAGATACATGTAAAACTCCTCCTCTGACATAGCTGAATTCCCCCACACAGTCATAATTGTGGACATATATATGCATTGCAGAACATCGATCTCAGATAAAACTGCACGTACGGAGGTTTATTTTACTTAAAATATTTTAAATAGCAGTTTATTAAACAAAGGCCAACTTCTCTGTGACCGTAGTTTACAATTGTTTTTTTATTAATTTAGCCAAGTTGAGCCTTGTGTAACATAAGGAAGGCTTGAGGGTTTTTCTTGTAGTTTGATGGCAGAAAGGTTAGCTGGATAAAATGTTAAGCCACATAAATGCATTCTAATGCACCCAAACATACACTTGCTAAAAGCAAAAATAGCCCATATAGTAGACTATCCTTTAAGTGGGTTTTCTTGCCAGTGGCTAGGTGTCTTGGTTGTTTTTTTGTCACTGGAAACAAATCAGATAGGGAAAAAGGAGAAGAAAAAGGAGGGGAAGAAGCCAACAATTTACCTTTCATATATTTGTAGGGAAGATAATATCATAATGAGATAGTATTTTTTCCAATATGCCTTATATTCGGGGAAGCCCCTCATAATTTTCACAGCAGATCAAAGGTGAAGGCAAAAAAAGAAATTTTAGGAAGGCTGGAATTAAATATTTTAGATCTTTGAAAAACAAAAAAGAAATTTAGCTTCCAAGGAGCAAGGGAATGGGACTCCTTTTCTCCTGGCTGTAAATACAAAACTGGGAAACAAAGCTGGGAAGCCCGCTTACAATTTAGTAAGACTGAATTATGAAAACCATATTGGGCTTCTATACATATTTATAAGTTGCAAGTTAGGCATTTTTATTTTCGTCAGTAGATAAACAACAGGAAAGTAGCAGAAAGGATGGTTGGGTGTAGAGATGAGGGTATTAGGATGGTGTCCTGTTAGGGAGGGAAAAAGTATAAAGTAGTTTCTTGTGTGTCTGTTCTTTGTTTTACGATTGAAAGTTTTGACAGCTGAGCACCAGACTGAGGCACTTGGCCTTGAACATCAAGATAATTATGGTGCTGCAATACAGTTGTGCAGAGCATGGTGGGAACCACAACTTCATTGTTGTTGCAAATGCTCTTTTGTTTAGAGCATCATGGTTCAGTGGCTGCATCGAAGCCTCTGCTCCTCCTGGGGCAGGTTTTGTTCTGCAACCCACACTGTACAGTGCCGCCGAATCGCAGCTTCCCAGGCAGTCATCGGCCCAAATTTCCAGTTTCTAAAAATCAAGTTGAAAATACTTTACTTTAGGCTGTCTCTCAAATTCTCCATAGCTAAGCATATGAGTGCTATTTTCCAGTATAATAAGTAAAAAATGTATGTTATTTGAATGGGGCCACCCAGCTTCAGGGGGTCAGCACACTGATGTGCATATTTTAAGAAACATTATTATGAAGACGAGTGCCTTATATTAATAATTAAACACAGGCTAGATGACTATTACAATAAAGTATATTAACTCTTAATAAGATGATAATAATTTAAAGTGACTTTAAAAGGAAACCATATTTTACAAAAAAGCTGAATTTTAGTCTGCTAAACTGTTGTAAGTAGAGTTAAGTACAAGCTATGGAACCTGGCTGGATTCATTTTCAATGAGTCTGTTTAAAGTATGTATTTTTTTAAGTAACTTTAGAATTTCTGCGTATTCTATAGATTTTAAAATATGTTGATGATGAAATTTTCTGTGTAAGATGTGTGTGACATTACAAGGCCTTTTTCAGGAGTCATTAAGAAAAAGTCATCTTCCCTGAGTAAGTTGCTTTTCGTTTTCAGTTTAGGTTCCTGACCTGTATATTAAATATTTTTGAGGCTACCAAAACATAAGATTATGGGATTATCATTTTAACCCTAATCCTTTTAATTTGACAAGCAAAGGGGTTTGTGTTTTTTATTATTTTTTTCAAAATTTGCCTTCAATGTATAGCAACAGAAATTTGGTGAGCATCAAATTGCTTCTGCCAGTTCTATCTACTCCATCAAGCAAAACGTCTGAAGTCCTACAATCCACAATAAGGACAGTTATAGTGTTTTTAAGTACAACTTTATTTTAACCTAATATTTCTCATATTTTAAAAAAAAAGCTCTGAAATCCTAGCCTCCTAAGATGTAATTACAATAGCAGGTTCACTTTAAGCATGTTTTTCAGTTGCTTTATTAATATTTTACAGCTTCTCTTCAATTATTCTCACTAATTGGCCATTACGCTTCTTTCCACCAGAGCTTCTGGGACCACCTAGGATGTTAAGGGGCATGGTTTGGTTTGAGGTCTGCCTGTTTCTAAAAGGCATCATTTTTATCATAGTGTTGGATTACACAGAAGATGTGTGTGAGATTTTCCTATGACAACTTCTGGTTTATGGAAAACACAAAATGCAGGCTCTGACCAGTCTTCCTTCAATGGAGGTGTGCAGAGTTAGCTGCTTGTGCAGTTAATCCCAGCAGGCTGCTGGGGACCAGGACAGATGGTTTCTTCTGTGCTTTGTCTCATGTTCTGAGCCAAAACATCATGTCGTAAAAGCTGTATGGAGAAAATTAAACGGGATCCTACTGGAATAAGGGCTGGACTCTCCTAAAGAAAACAGGAATGTTTGCCATTGAAAGGGAGACTCTGATCTCCTTTTTTGCGTATTCCCGAGCCCTTGTATTTCTTCCTCTCTTTCTGAAGTCAGTTATTTTCAGCTATGTTTCCTTTTTCAACTGCTTCAAGATGTTAACTTACTCAAAAATAAGTGCTAGAGCTTTCCCCTTCCCTAGCAATCTGGGAACTGGGAGTTGTAGCGCTTTGGTGTCCTCTGTGGAAAGCAGCTTAGGGAAACTCAGCTGAGAAGTGAGCGGGAAGCTTGTCAGGGCCTGAAAGCATGTCTGGTTTTCCAGCTCCTGAGTTCCTGTTGATAAAAGATGTTATTGCACACACACCCCTGGCACACCCACCATGCCTTGCTTGCTTTCCTCATTCACGTAAATAATTCAATGTATTCTGAAAAGCCCAGCATGAGGCCAAAATGGCCTGTGGAGCAACAGCCTTGGGGAATTAACGGTGCCAGTCGTGGCGTTTGGTGCCCAGTAAAAATTGCAACTTTGCGTAATGAAATCGTCTTTTTGGTCATCTGAGCTGAGGCCTGCTGAGTGTATGAGTGCCCCTTCTCTTTCTCACTGCTGCCTGTGGAAGAAGGTGAGAACAAGGCATGGTGGGTGGTTCCCATGCTGAAGTGCCTGCAGGTGCACAGGGATGCAAATACGGACCAGGCTGCAAAGTCTGTCTCAAAGGGAACATGTCCTGCAAGCCACAGAGCCTGCAGTTCCCTCCATGTGCCCCTCCTTGAGTAATGCTCCTGGAGATTAATCAAGGGTCTTAGAGAGCCAAGAAAACAAAATATAGTATCAGAGGTATATATGTAAAAGTAGAGGATTATTGTTTCTCTTAAAAATAAATGGAGGGAGGGATATTCCTCTGTCAATGAATATAAGTATGTTATGCAGAGGTGTGTTTTGTTCTTACACCTCCAGCTTTCTCATTGGTTTTAAGGTGGGATATTTAGGAAGAGATTTATTCCAAGTAAGACATAATGCAAATCGCAGACACAATGGCATAATCTGAGTTTTATCTTTGACATCTACAGTAATGTTTTCCCTCTGCTAAATACATCCAGAGATAAAGCTTAGGCTTTTGAAAGACACTGTCTTATGACTGTATCTTACCACAAATCAGTGCAATTTGCATTATGACAACTGTCTTCCATATAAGCCTGCCACAGAGCTCAACATAAACTGGAAATTTCAGTGTATTTCTTCTTTCTCTTGTGTAGGTTTATGCTGTGTGTAGTCCTGGATAAGAGACAGAACTTAAGAAGGTCTCTAAAGCTTTACTGTACAGGTCAGATGTAGAGGGAGATGACACCTTGTGAGTTCACTGTACATTACAACAAATGGTTCAGCAATTTACAGAGCTTAGAGATAGTTGTGAAGTCAGCCAGAGTAAAGATTAAGACTTTAAGAAATTATATATTAGACCCCATAGGGCAAAAGTTGTTGTTAGGTAGCTGTGGCAGGCTGAAGGCATGGATGTTTTCTTTCTTATTCTCCTCCACCATATCTAAAACATTTTTTTAAAGTGCTTTTCCTCAGATTTATTCAGAAGCCTGGGGGTGATTATGTCTGGTGCCATGGGAGCAGGTGGTGGGGAGAAGCCAGGCACGTTGTCTGCGCCTCTGCCCACGTACCTGAGCCAGCACAACAGTGCCGAGGCTCTGTGCAGAGATGGTTCTGCATGAATTTGCTCTTGAGCACGCACCCTAGCTCTGCAAAACAACCCATTGGGGCTTTTTTGGAGGTGTTTGCACTAGTCCATGCACAGTAAAATTCCGAGTTACCTCTTTTCTTTCCTGCTGCATAAGGTGGACTTTCGAAATGGAGTGTTTTCTTAAATGGAGAATGTTTTACTCTAGTGTCTGACTCCTTGCTCATCAGGGTGCCATAGGGAAAAAAAACTGATAGATGTTGGCAGCACTTCTGGTTCCTGGACCACTCCTGGCCTCATTGCTGGAAGGTGAAAGGCGAACTATCTAGTGTAGGCAGAGTGGAAGTTTAATGACTGAGAATTATTAATCCTCAACAAATATACAAGGAAGAGAGCACATGTATTAGACTCAGTCATGACTTTTGCCTGTGCTCTGTTCCTGCCAGCACTGATTGCGTAGGACGACAAGGTCCAGTGACCATTCAGATTGAGCATATATGATCTTGAGAACATGCTCAGAATTTCTGGAATCCACAGACTAATTCGTTTCTCCAGCAGATGTGCCCCAAATATCACTAATCCTCCGTATTGTTTCTTTTTTTTCCCCAATTATTCTTTCTCATTTAAATGCAAAACCACAAAAAAACCCAAAGCCCAAATCATCCATCCATCCACTCATCCCTGCAGGATGTCTTTTGTTTTGCTTTGTTTTGTCACTAGGGAAGGGGAGGAGGCATGGAGAAGAGGAACATTTTGCTCAGGCTGAGGCAGCGCATAGGATCCTAGGCCTGATTTTGGACTGGCAAGGGGCCAGGTACCATTTCAGTGGCTGTTCTGCATATGCAGAACATTAGTGGGCACAGCTCAAAGCAGCTTGAGAGACGGAGACCTGAGCTCTTCCTGCTCTTGCTTTTGTAAAATACAGTTTAGCTGGATTGCTGATGGGGAGGGATAGGAGGTGGGATGGAGTCCTGGCCTCTCCCCTGCCTCTTTGGCCAGGGGAGCTTTTCATTATGGTCTTCCTCCTCCCAGGAAACTGCAGGACCCTGGAGCAGCTGGGGTGTACATGCTGTCCACAGGGACGCAGTGGGAAGAAATGCTGAGAAGGGTCAAGTAGCATCTTCCTCTTGGGGTGGGAATGGGAGCTCCCTCAGAGCATCCGGTTTTGGTCATGTGTTTTGGGCTGGGATTTGACCACCAAGAGCTCTTGCATGCCTTGGGGCCAGCAGATGCCACCCACAGCTTCAGAGGCAAATAGAAAATAAAAAGCCTCCCATGTTCATTATATCAGAGCATCTCATGTTTAAAGATCTTATGATCTTTATTTAGCCCAGTCTTATGATTTTTGGAAATCTGATTTGTGAGTTATCGGGGATGCCTGGGGGAAACTTTGTGGAAGAAGGCACAGGGAAGGGAAAAGGGTGATGGTAAAGGAGAGGGATGATATATATAACCAAGACAGCCCAGTAATTCTGCACCCCCTCTTCCCACCAGCTCACAGCTTAGTGCTTATGCCCATAGAAAAATTAACCCAGATCCAAAGATAAAATGGTGATTTCCTGAATATCTTATTATAGGATCATTTTCTGTCTGTCACCTCAGAGAGCTGCTTGGCCAGATATATATATGTATAGTGTGTGAGAGGAATGTTTTTGCTGTTACTTTCCTTAGTGTTTTAAATTCAGGTTACTCTCTTGCAAATACATCTTGTTAAATCTGGAGCAGTTACAAACTGCAATTACAAAGGACAGCTGTCATTACGAGTCAGCAGGATGTAGTCCTAACCAGTGTGAGTGTGTATATGTGGTGTGATCTTGGGTGTGTTTATGTATGTATTTACATATTATTTTACTTTAGCCTGTTTCTCAGAAGATGTCTTTATTGTGCAGAGAGCAGCAAAGGAAGCAGAAAGCAAAAGGAAGAGGGAGATCCCACAGTGGACCTTAAGCTAGTGTGTCTCCCTTTAAGAGGGCTGGGGATGATTCTAGTTTTCCTAGATTGGTCCTAATACTAAAATCATAAATGAATAGGTAAAAGGAAAGACCAAAGTTTATTTTCAAATTTGAGCTTTTAAGTAGAGGCATAATGTAGAAACCTCACAAAATGACAACCATCAGTGTCAGTGTTAAGTCTAACGAGTGTGTCTGCACAGCCTCTCTAAAATGGCCGTAGGGATTTGGCCATTGATCTCTAAGGGCCCCAAATTTTACCTTTGCTTTTCAAATAGCACTTCTGAATCATCTGCATAAAATTGTACATGCATATAGTTGTCCCCTAATTAATCATGGTCACTAGTACACCGGTGGCTTCTGACTTCTCTTTGATCTAGCTTCTCTTCTTCATTCAGAATAACTTGGTTACTTTTTCTGGCTAACTTCTCTCATAAAACCAGTAGATTTTCGTGTGTTGGTATCTTTGCGTTATGTTTCATTGGTAAGTGACACTTGCTGGGAGAGAAGACTGATTTTTCCAGTAGGTTCGGAGGGCTGGCTCTTGCACTTCAGAGACATTGAAGTCCCTCTATGGGCAAAATCCAGTATTCATTTTTATTATTTGACTTGTACGTATGTTTTAGGCAAAGTTTCCTACAGTATATCCGTGCAGAGTCAGTGGAGGGAGGTGGGTATGTACTGAATCTGTTGATCTAGTTCTCCTAAGGCAAGCATGAGCCACTACACTCAGACTTGAGCCATCTAAAATGTCTTAAAGCTGTATCTCCGTAGCAGTTAAACCTTTCTAAGATCATTCTTTCATTCGTATTTCTGGGTGCATGGTCCTGCCTCCTTCGCTTGTGGCTGCTATGTTATTCATCCCATCAGTCCTAGGAGGGACCTAATCAGAAGATCACTAACCCTGCAGTAAAGAAATTCCCATCTTAGCTCCACACATCAGTCAACTGCAGGATTACATGAATGCCAACACAAGAGAGGGGAAGAAAAATGCAATGTGTTTGTGGAAAGGAGAGGACTATGGTAACTCCCACTCAGCTAAACAATGGTGAAACCACCCCTACAGTGGGTGTGTTGGATCCCAACTTCTTTATCTGTTGTCCCAGTAGAGATTTCCAGGCTGATTCTGCAGCTAATTTGTTTTTAACAACCTTCTTATGACTTAGTGCACTGACTGCTTTAGTGCTAATTGTCATCTAAAGTTAGGAGCAGTTTAGGAGGAAGACAGGATTGATTTTCCTATAATGTACAAGATAGCAAATATATTTTTAATGATAGTTGGTTCTTTATTAAGGCAATGGGTCAATAGGAATTTGAATGATTTAGTTGCCCTATTTCTTGTTGTTTCTCCTTTTGTCCTATTTCTTGTTGTTTCTTCTTTACACTTTAATGTACATCACTTTAGGCTGGCTGCTTAAATCAGCTTCTCAGATGCTTTCCATTCTGGTGAAGCAACTACAAGCATGGAGAAGAAGTTTAATATGTATCTAGAACAAATGGCAGGATGGAGGAGAGAAGAATCAGTACAAATTGAATAATTACAGATACTGAGTAAAAAATTAACATATGTCTAGGGAAACTGGAAAAAAAAAGAAACAAAAACATCAGCACAGGTCTGCTGCTTCATGTAGATATATATTTAATGTAGTATTTAAGTTGTAAACAATCAGAGAATAGTACAAATTTTTGAGGACTAGTCCCTGAAGAGGGATATTGTGGAAACACATTACAGTAAACTGAAGTGTAGAGTAATTCAGTAGTTATCCCAATGCCATCATGTTATTCCCAGCAAGCTTTCCAGTGTTATACATTATCTGTTTCTGTAAGGTCAGGTAATTTACCAGCAAAACTACAGGCAGATTTCTGCAAAGACCAGCTCACTGATGCACACCAGTGTGCCATTTGAAACCCATAATGTTCAGCTTGCAAGGTATTTCCAATTGTGAGATTATTTTTTCATTTTTCAGATAGCTTATTTTTATTGTTTTTCACTTTTTCATCATCACTTATTGTTCATTCATTAAACTCTTCCATTACTTTACTTGGAATAGGTCAGAGGAAGACCAGATCTTCTAGCCAGTCTTCTGCTTTGACTGTTCTCGTTATGTGATACCTGATATTGTTGGTGTCCTCACTTACATGAAGTCATTAAGAGAAATTTTATGATTAACACTTTTGTAAGGTTCATCCTAAAATTGAAGAAGAGATGTATTAAGAAAGGATGGTTGTGAGTGGGAAGCAGTGTTGAAAGCAGCCATGAAGTTGTGATCTCAAGGGCTTTAAAACCAGGAAGCACTACCTAAAGGGCTGTGTAAAAACCACAGAACTCATAGCTTCAAGAGTCATCAATATTAATTGAGAGCACGTAAGATCTTCTGTACTGTCCTGTAACAGTAAGCTGTTTGCTGGCTAGGGCCAGAATGTTTTCAAAGCCCAGGAATCTGCCGGCAGATAACAGACAGCCATGGCCTGTGTTATCTGACAGTGCATGCTTTAGATTTTGCAGCTGGAGGGACTAAGCCTCACATCTCCTGCTTGGATCTCACAGAGCTGTGATATGTAACTAGTTTTTAAGTGATTCCTGAAAAGCTGCTTAGCTTGCAAAATGAAATTTATGTTAGCCAAGGAAATCCATGAGGAGTGAAAGGGAATTTCATGAGATGGGTGGGGGGATGAGCCATGCTAGCAACGCCAGTGTCACAGACTGACCCCAGGCTGGGTACAGCAGCTATCTGGGCTGTGCTCTTATCACCCGAACCCTTCCAGACCCTTGCTGCACAGCAGCTCTCCCTCCTTCTGTACTATTTTTTCCCCACTGGACTGCAAGACATCCCCTCTGACAATGTGTCCCAGCCCTCTGACCTTCAGCTGCAAGCAGCCACACAGGCGCTTTTCATCCCAAAGGCTGGCGGATGCAGATCCCTTCCTTTTCAGCTCCTCAAGTAGCTCTTCCCTTTGGGCCTTCCGACTCTGCCTCCAGCCAGCAACCAGCTTGTTCTTCAAGTCCATGCAGGCTTCAGTTCAAATTTTGAGGATGTTTTTCAGGCTGTGCCTCAAAGCTCCCATGGGGCAGTGCTGTGGGTCGGTGATGTGTCCAGGATGAGGTGGCCACTCTCAGAAGTGACAAACCCAAGAGCAACACAAAGGTGTGTTCTGTTGCCAGTCCTGATCAAAGCCCTGCTTCAAATGTTTGCTCAGATGGCTACGCCATAAAGCCAAAAATGCCCTGTTTCAAAATATTTCCAAGGGACTTTTGGAAAAAAGGTTCATTAAGGATTTATCAAGTATTTTGGTAGACCTTTGTGCCTTGAAGCACAGTGATGTCTCGGAGTTACTGTAGAGATTTCAAAACCACCATGTTAACATATTTTGGTAAATATACATAAAATATGAAAATTCAACATCAAAGAATGTGCATCAAATGCGGTTCTCATTTACATTGCAGACTAAGGAGAATTCAGCATAATTTTAGTAACTGGGACATCGATGCTACAGCTGAATGAATATAGGACAAAGGATCTTATTTAACTACATTCTTTTAAATTACATTTTTAAGCATCATAATGAAAAGCAGCAATAAGCATAATTCAAAAGAACTTTTCTGTAAGCCTTCTTTTCTCTTAAATAGTTTTACTCCTCTATAGGTATCTAAACAAATGGTCTATACATTCTTGTTATATTACAAAATTAATACCGAACCGTCAGTGACTTTCAGCTTAGGCTTTTGTATTTCGCCTCCGTATTGCCATGGCATTTCCACAGCGTGGAATTTCTCCTTTTAGTTTGCTCCTTTTTCGCCCTGTGTATTCAAGCCCACACATTATTTGCTTTTGCCAAATATATCATTCTGTTTTCAGGAAGTCTTGAAGATTACATTCCTTTCTGAGTTGGAGAGTAATTTCACAACCTATCCTACTACTTTTTTAAAGCAACAAACCTGTGCTTAGTCTTTCTATAGGAATTTTGGTTTTCTACTGTTTTGAGAGTTTTGCTACACAAGATGTGCATGTGCTGTGGGGAATTGACGGTACTTATGGAGTGGATCATGAAGAAGTGCTTTCTGTAGTGTTCTCTTAGAGCATCTGATATGTGCACACACTGTTTGGCATACCCAGTACACTGAAGGCACTTTCTGTCTTGATGTATACAACTTCTAATAAAAGAAACACATTGTAGAGTATTTTAGAATATTAAGGAAGGTATGTTCACATAATCTTGCCTGATACTCATAGCTGGTAAATGGAAACAGGAAGATATTTATCAAGTGGTTTTCAGGGCATTTCATTCTAATATGTTAAAGTGAGAATATAGGAAAATCAGAAAAGCTCTAAGCACAGACTTGAGCTGTAAACTCTGTGGTTTATTACTTCAGAGATTTTTGGATTGCACTCACTGTAGGATGACAGGAAAGATTTATTTCACAATTTGTTAACTGTGAGAATTATTATTATAGAGAGATGTGTTCAGCTCCCTTGTGCTTTGTGTTACATCCTTTTTAAATATACTGACACATCTCAATATATTGCTTGCCAGGAGATACCCACAAATGCATTCATCAGGAGGCAGTTGTACGATGGCTCTGCTCATCATAGGAAGCACAGAGCAGGACCAGAGGTCCATCCTCCAGAGCTGAGCCCACCTGAATGGGACATACGTTTGGCTGGCCACATGACCATGGCACTCTTGTATTTGCTTCTGCATTTTGCCAGTGTATATTGTACCTGCCTGAAAGGCACATGATGTTGATGTGAGAGGACAAAGGCAGCAAAGCTGGAGAGCTGAAACAGCCAGGCTGTCCACCTCACCTTGTCTTGGAGATCGCTACCCCTAGGGCGGTGGCTAAACCATCTGCAAACCATTGCAGTTCACAGCCTGGCATGGAACAAGGGTGCAGATCCAGGTTTGGATGCAGCAATCCCACTGGCTGCAGCCTGCTGCCCAGTGCCAGCAGCTCTGGCATGGGAACCTGTGGGAGCAGGGCTGCGAGAGCAGTGGCTGGAGCAAAACTTTTTCTGGCTTAATTTGCCTTTGTTTGTGAGTCACTGCCCACAGCTCCTGCTGCTTTTACTTTCCTCTAGGAATGCGTTTGCACGGTTTTAACTGTGCTTGAATTAATGTAATTGCGTGATCTGGTAGTGGGTAACCATGCAAATACTGAACTGTTGGAAATGTATTCCTTCAGCTGGCTGCGTTGAGTAGTTTTGTTCTATGTTTATTTGTCAGATGTTGTTACTGGGTAAAATACAACTATCTATTCCATCTTTAGTTTCCCTGAACAGTTTTACATGCAGGATCTGAACACGCTTTATACCTTAGGAAGACACACGCCAAAATCTAAGTGCTGACTAATTAACTCACATAGAGGGTTTAGCTTTCTGTACAATGATTAATTCGGCAGCTGCTTTTGTCCCAGCCGCAGCAGATTTTTTAAACTGAATATCCAATGTACATTATTTTTTTAAAACTGGGATTCACTCTCAGATTTTGGGCAAATGCAGGAAAAATTACGGCGCACATACAAAGCAAGATTCCTCATTCTTCAGTATTAATTTAACACATCTTAATACAGATGTCAGAGTTGAATATAGATGAAGCATTTGGGGAGAAAACAGCTTCAGCAGGTGGCATGCAGAATCCATAACTTCTGTGGAGAGTTACTGCGCCCATCTCTGAAGGGTTCAGAAAATGCCTGTCACCTGCAGGATGCATGCATGGGAAAATGTGGAAGCAACACATATGTCATTAGCATGCTGCTTATTTTTTCTATAAACATTTTGCAAGCGTTGTCTCGAGCTCAGCCATGTTCTGCTGCCACCATGGGCAGCAAAGCCAAACTCCACTCAAGACGAAGTGCAAACACTTATCTGTTTATCTGTTTACACGATTTCCAACCCATAGTGAAATACTGGAACAAAGTACACATATTTTGGTTGACAGAAAGTGTGCAAGTTTGTAACTGGTAGCATTGCCTCCTCCCATGTAGATCTGTCTGTCATCAGCTTTATATTTATCACCAGGTCTGGAAGCAGCCAAGGAATCTGAAAGCCAAGGCCAGCATTGTTGGATATTTGCAAGAGGATTGCTCAGCAAATCGTATCCCACATCCCTCATAGGATGAGAGGAAATGGCTTGAAGTTGTGCCAGGGGAGGTTTAGGTTGGATATTGGGAAAAATTTCTTTACTGAAAGAGTGATTAAGCATTGGAACAGGCTGCCCAGGGAAGTAGTGGAGTCACCATCCCTGGAGGTGTTCAAAAGACATGTAGACGTGGCACTTCAGGATATGGTCTAGTGGTCATGGTAGTGCTGGGTTGATGGTTGGGCTTAATGATCACAGAATCACAGAATCACAGAATCATTATGGTTGGAAAGGACTTGGAGGTCTTTTCGAACCTTAATGATTTTATGATCTCCCTGAAATTTCAGTCTTGAAATATGATGCAGCATCCTTACCTCCCTGCGATTACAGGCTCATACCTGGATTGTGGAGGGGTTCAGGTGCAGGAGTTTGGAAGCAGCTTAATGTTTAGCAGAAACACTTGGGTGGCTGAGTGTCACAGCTTGCTGGTGGGTTGAGGTGTTGCTTTCACTGATGTTTGGTTCTCCCCTTGCAGGAGAGTACTGTGAGGTGAATGCACGGTCTGGCCGCTGTGCTCCAGGGGTGTGTAAGAATGGAGGAACCTGCGTGAACCTGCTCATTGGGGGCTTCAAGTGTGAGTGTCCACCAGGTGAATATGAGCGACCATACTGCGAGATGACCACCAGGAGCTTCCCACCACAGTCTTTCATCACCTTCAAGGGGCTACGGCAGCGCTTCCACTTCACTGTCTCCCTCATGTAAGTCCCAGTGGGGAAGTGGTCTGTGACTGGGGGCTTCTCCACTTGAGCTTCAGGGGTGTTTGTTAAATATTGTCACCAACCAAATTACCTGTGTATAGAGGTCACTTGGGGGATTTCTGACAGTGACTCCTGCGGGTGCGGTGCAGTCACGTTATTTGAAAGTGCTTGATTTTCTGCCCTGCTGAGGATGCTGCTAAGGTGCTAACTCCTGACCTTTCCTCTGCTGCAACGTGGGGTGATGACTCGGGAGGGGGGACACCAGGACCTCTCTGGCTAACTCTCAGCAGCCCTTGGCCAGAGAGGTGTGAGGGTGGGTGATGGGTTTGCAACTTTCTAGTTGGGCCTGTTCCTCCTGACTTTCAGGCCAACTGTAGAGCTGACCCATTTGTGCTGTTTGTTCAGGAGCTATCTTCCTCTCTCCTGTTTTCCAGCCTGTGAGAGGACCTGGTCTCATCAGGCCATGGCTGAGCACAAGGCCGCTCCTCCTCAGGTCCTTGCTCTCTGCTGGTTCCTGGCTTGGGACAACCCCAACTGTCCCAGTTCCTTGTCTTCACTCTTCTGACCTTGACACCCAGCTCCTGCTTCTGGTCTCATCCTAGCTGCCAGGCATGACTGGCCTCATCCCCACTCCATCTGCTCTGATGGCCCCAAGTTGGGCAGTCTTATCCTGGGCTGGCTGTCACTTTTCCCATGGGGGCACTCAAGGAGGTGAGGGGAGCAGTGATGGTGGCCACATTGCATGGACCGAGGCTCTTCTCCTCTGGCTCACACATACCAGGAGAAAAAAACCCTCTTCTGGAGAAGACTTCTTGGGTCAGGCATAGGGCTTGCCTGCTGTGGAATCAGAGCTCCAGGTGCACATACACTTCCAGCTTTCCCATGGTTTAGCCTTCCAGGATCGACCTTTGGTTCTCCCTCACAGTTGACTGTGAGTAAATAGCACAAATTGTGTTAGCCCTAACCCCAAAGGGCAAGGCCAGGGATTTGTTGGTAGGTACAACCACAGCAGCAGTGACAGACATGTTTGTGCATCTGTCCAGAGAAAGTGCTGAGGGAGGACACCACCAGGCATGCGTCCCATCCATTTACATCTGTCAGGAGCCAGGCGGCATCTTTCACTTTTACCTTTCATTTGCCTTAATCCTAAAGTCTGAAATTTTATGGAATTTTGACATTTTAGTTAAATCAGAAAGTACAGACATGCTTTGCACACAAGTCAAGGCAAGGAAGAGTTGCACCTCTGAAGATCATTTTAGAGCATCAGATCTAAGTACACAGAAAAGCTTAGAAGCAAAAGGTTCTGTTGGACTTGTCAGACCTACAGTGAGTGCAAACAAAGGAGCGGTCTGGGCTGACTGCCAGCGTGAATTACCAGCACTACCCTTAGCTTGTCCCCTCAGCCACATGGTGTCATTTTTCAGGCTTTCAGTAAGAGATCTTTGACGTGTAGTGTGCTTCAAGTTAAAGTGTCTCAAATGCTCTGTGAAGGGGTTATTGAGAAACAGCAAACTTCTGTAGCATGGTAGTGCTTACGCCAGGATTTCCTGACCATCTTTAAAATCAAGATGGCATATTTAGTCATGAGCTAAACACTGTTCAGTCCACTCAGTGTATGAAGTCTAGACTGTCATGGGGCTCATGCCACGCTGTGTGGGGTAACAACTCAGCTTTTCATACCTGAAGTTCACTTTTATTTAAACTTGTTATTTCTTTGGCTTTTATTATCTTTCAGTGCAAGTGGAAAACATTATGTGAGGAGAAGCAAGAATGAGCAGTTTGACTAGACAATAATTTGATGTGATGTATTTTGTGATTTGGGAGCATTTGTAAAATCCCAGGGTTTCTAGCTTCACTCAGCCTCAAGTGACTCATGACTCAAGCCTGGCAAAGAGCAAGATGTTTGCATTGTACAGTCACATAACTAAAATGTGATTAAAAAAAAAAAAGTATTGATGTTACTGACCAGGCATGTCTTTCTATTCCCAACATCCTCCTTGCTTACTTCCAACAGTTGCTACTCCTTCACTCCAAGAGATACTGTCAGTGAAGAAGTTTTCTCACTATTTATTCAAAGTTCTCAAAAAAACTGTCTTTTGTTTCCTGTGTCCTGAGGTTAAAAATATCCTTCCATTAAAAAACAGATTATTTTTTTTCCGCAGCTGGTGATAACCAGACAAGTTCAAAAGCAGTAGTGCTTTAACTGTTAGTATATTAGTATGATACAAAATATGTTTTTGACTCCTAGCAATGAATAGAGCTGAACGCACATGGAGTAAAGAAATATAGCTTTAAAATTTAATCGTTTAATAAATAACAGCTTAATAAGTAAAATTATGGCAGAGCATTGTAACCGTATCAGAAAAATATATTCAAACAGAACTAAGGTACTTGTTCTTGCTAATCAAATTAAATCTTTCTGCCTTCTAAAGAAGCATCACTGACACTATTCTCATTTCTTTAGCTCATATGGTTTGTATAGATCTAATAAAAATGTTTTCATGAAGCACTTACCAATGGACAAATACCATCTCGGGAAATGTT
>JAVSBS010023079.1:14025-32099 GCA_033124195.1 Coracias cyanogaster
GCCTGAGAGCCCTTGATTTACAATCATCTCGGAGGGGGAAGGGTTACAATTTCCCATCCCAAGGGGGATTCTTGCCTTCTTAACAAACACCTGTCCTTCAAACCAGGACAGAGGTGCACAGGAGACTACGCTTACATCTCAATGCACATGTAACCAACGTGATCTCTCATCAGAGATTCAACCCTCTAGCAATGCCAAATGGATCTTTACTCAGAGTTTACTCAAGTTTTTGAATCTCTGTTTAAAACAACCACTGATATTTTATGCTTATGGGATAGAGAGCATTCCTCATCCTTCCTTACTTCAGTTTTATAGTTTTTTTGGCTGAGACAAAAAACATATTAAATGAATCAAGGATTTTAACCAGCAATTATAAGAAAAGAAGCTGCCTTTTGCTGGCATTCACCATGAGCAAAACTAGCATGGCGTTGCTTTCATTGTCCTCCACCTTCATGGAGAATTTCAGCCCTGTTAAGGCTGGCTTTGAAGTGTTTCTCCTCCTTTGTGTATTTTCTCTGTTCCTTTTAACTCCTGCTATAAATTGTGCTCAGCAATCCCTTAGTTCTGACAGCACTTGCAAGAGGTCTCCTCTAGATTATGCCTGGTTTCAGCTAGCTGGGAATAACCAAAGAAATCTGATGTCACCTCCCATGACCCAGAGACTATGTCTTACTGACATGAACACAGAGGCATTCACTGGTTATCTCAGAGAGGACCAATCTAAAAGGGCTCTGTAATGAGGCTTATTTCAAATATATCCAATCTGATTTTAAAGTTTCATTTCAAACCTGTCTTTCTTAAAAAGAATACAGCAAATGTAACTACAAACAAAATTATGATGAAAAACATTCAGGGATTATAACTATGCTGTATTTTTTATTTACTTCAGGGACATAAATAGACATTTTAGCTTTCATGCTATATCCAAATAAATAAAAAACACCAATTCAGAAATATGTTGGCAGGAGATATTTATCCCGTTTAATTTTAGCAGGATGCTAAGTATTAGACATTGACCTCATGACTCACAGGAAAAATATGTGTATTTAAAGAACAGATATAATTGCTCTGCCTCAGTAGATCAGGTTTTCCTATATTTAAGGAGAGTCACTGTTTAAAGACACTCACAAATTTAATTGTTCTGGCACTTAATCTCCCCCAATGACAACAGAATAGAATTTTACAAAGTTACTTTTTTAATATATCTCAATTCTCTTTAGATGAATTCTTAGTGCGTTAATACTTCTATCTGCTTTATGTACTCACAACTCTTATACACAGCGAACTCTTACTTCTTCTGTCCTTAGCTTTATGAAGCCTGCAAATCTTCATACTATTCTGTGAGTCTGCTCCTAATACATTTATACATACATTATGCTTACATATATATAATGTTTCTTCTTTTGACTTTATACAACAACACAGCAAGAACATGGTCATACTCAATAGATGAAAGAATGTGTACTTATTTGTATAGAAAAAATTATACACTCTCAGTTCTTTCTCTAAAGTACTAATCCTCTTTCTGAGCACCTACCCTGAAGAATTATGTCACTGAAAATAGAGTTACAGGGCAACCACGGGAGAAAAAAAAAAAAAAAAAAAAAAAAAGCAGCAGCTGTAGTTTGGAAAAGTACTTAATACTTGTAAAGCTCACTACCACGAACATGCCATTCACTGAATCTCATGACTAATAAAAATGAATAACACCCTTTACTGCCTTCACCATCTAGACACATTTCACAAGAGCATAGTATGTGGGGTTTTTTTCACAAAACTTTCCCTTATTCACTCTGCCTGCACAAAATAGCTCCAATTTCTTACAGCTGTCAGCCTCTCCCCAGATCAGCACTTAACACGTCCCTCACCCTGATCATCATACCCCTCGCTCTGCTAAGACCTTCATTTATGAGTGGTGGCTGATGTGTACATTTTGGAAAACTGAACATGGGCAAGGTGGGGGATCAAGAAGAAAAGACAAAGGGAGTGTCTCATGGGAAATCCTGCTGGAAACGCCATTCCTTCAGGTGATATGGGAGGACTGGAGACAATTCTGCTACGTCACCAGACCATTGCATCCTCCATAATCCTTGGTGGAGACGCAAATGATGCCTAACCCTTTAAAAAACTTTAAGGGTGAAATTAGCTCTGCAATATTAAATGCTAGCATTAAAGTTCAATGTGTCATCAAATGTTTGATACTAGTGATCTCACTGGAAAAAATGGATGCCAATTTCATCTTACTAGCTGTTGAGATTCATGACTGCAGGGTGTCTGTCATGATTGTAGCAAAATTTGAAGATTTCTGACAAGATGTGGATTGTTCAAGCATTATGTTTTAGCATGGATACTTATCAGACTGGACAGAAATGCAAAATCTCCTCTACATTGCAACACTTGGCTAGAGAAATAGCAAAAATAAATCACTTTGAAAGATGAAGTTTCTGGTCTGATTAACATCTTCTTGATCAGCAGTTCCTAAATGAGTCTGACCATAATAATGAATGACCCTGTTTTACATAAACATACACACACATCCACCGCACACGGGAGACAGAGCTAAGGTTGCCATGGAAACTTTACCTTCACATTTTTTTTGGTTTCGTATAATTAAAATAACACAAGTCTAATGTTTTAATAATCTAGTTTTACCT
This sequence comes from Coracias cyanogaster, assembly GCA_033124195.1. Classification (NCBI taxonomy): domain Eukaryota; kingdom Metazoa; phylum Chordata; class Aves; order Coraciiformes; family Coraciidae; genus Coracias; species Coracias cyanogaster. The sequence continues at coordinate 16,680 of JAVSBS010023079.1, forward strand.
TGTAATTAATTGTGTTCATGCTTTTATTAGGCAGGAACTCTGTTTATCTGATGGGTACAGCCCAATGCAATAACTTTATTCAACATTTCCAAAACTTGTTTTTCTAAGCAGTGGAGATTTTTAAACTGAAGTCACTGTGCAGGAATGGCTACAGTATAGTATAGAAATAGCTGTGTCAGTGTTAAACAAGGTGGTTTAGCTGCGGATAAGGTAACATCCATGGCAGCGATGAACTTAGCACAAGCTCTGAAATTGCACTGTAGGCTGTGCCAGCTTTTGGCATAGGCTAATGTTGAAGGATGGAGAGAAGCAGAACACTTCTGGGACCTGATTCCTCCCCTCCACCAGCAGCCATTGCCCCACATGCATTTAATCCACCATAGGGAGCACCAGAAATACCCAGCCTTGCTCACCAAGGTTGCCCTCCACTCACTCATTCTCAGTTTGACCCTTTTCTTCTCCTATGCTCTTTCAGGCCAAGCCCCAACTTCACCTGGATTTTCAGAAAACTTGAGATAGCTCTGAGTGTAGGAATATACTCAGGTTCCTCATTCTAAACTTAGGCTCTCAGTTTTCAGAGAAGGTGACCCACAAACCTCATTGATGTTAACAATTAAAAGTATGTAGCAAATAACCTTCCTCAACGAGCCTTCCCTCCAGATGAGGGCTTTTATGTCTTACAGAAGTTGCATGAAGATATTGGAAAAGGAGAATGGTCATTGGAGTCATCTGTCTTTTCAAGGAAAACTCAATATTTTGTGCTATCAACTTCTAGAGAAAAACATACTATCAAAAAAAGCAGCAGTCTTTCTTCCATGTTTGAATATGTTGCTTCTTCTAGAGACATGGACCTTGCCACAGGTTGTATGCAGAAGAAAGGATACTTGCACTGTGTGGGCATTATTGATCTAATTGCAGTAACAGGGCCACTTCTAACACCAAGAACATTCACTTCATAGCCTGCAGTTGATATGCATGTACAGATACTGCTATCAGTGCTGCAGACATGGAAAATGTGCTTTCTGAAGAGCCAGCTGGTGTATTCAAGGGGAAATGAACTGAGAAAACTGAGTCTTTGGCACTGTAATGAAATTAAAACATACCGTATAGGTCCGTACTGAGGAAGGAGTTTAGTTAAAATACTCAGTATGTTTTCTCCCTAAAGGAATAGCACTTAATACATACTAAAATATAATTGTATAATTGGAACTCAAGTGTTTGGGTTATGTAAAAGGTGATGTAGGCGTATCAGCTTAGACAGAGGTAATTAGATCTTGTATATTAACATTTTTTCCCATAAAGGGATAATCAGCAATATTTTTAGTAGTGGGGATGCTTAAGCCTAGGAACTTGGGGAAAAAAAATGCTGTTTGGACCTCCTCATTTAGCTCTGTGTTTGCTTTGTTCCTTCCGCTGTCGCTGACTGGACTGTAAGATTATTTTTGCAGTAGTTTGCCTGCTTAATGCAATCCCAGCTGGGTGCCCACACAATAGCAACAGTGTTACTGCTTTTGGTGAAATCAGCATAAAACTGAATAGCTTGCAAGCATCAATCATGGTGCTGAAAATAGGACGAGATAGTAGCATTAAATAATACAATACCTGGCATGTATATATAGTAACAGGACATACACTGAAGCCACAGAAGTCTGTGGCAAGGCCAGGAACAGAAGAAATCAGAGCTTTAATCTCTCCATGAGGCAAGGGTTAACGTTTCATACAGAAAAGAGTAAATAGCCTCACAACACTGCTTAGCTCAGTCAGTTTGAACGATACAGTAAAGCCAAATATGATTTTTCTCACAGTAAGTCAAATGACAATCAATGACTCTACAGCTCTTGAGTATCCAATTGAAGCCCTTGAAAAATCAAGTGGATGTGCAGGAGGTTAGGTTACTACTCCGTAACAGGATGAAGATATGAGTGTTACTGACTTTTTGTGTTTTCAAATACATTGCAAAGCTTGCTAGAGAAAAGGACCTATTCTTTTTCAAAACAGTATACTAAATCTCTAGAATGTTGAAGGGCAGAGCACAAATCAAAGTTGTTGTAAATGTTTGGGTTTTTTTTTCAAGATAATAGGAAAGATGTACAGTTCCTTAAACCAGGAAAATAAACCAAAGCCAAATAAAACACCCATGCACAAGGGCTACAGCAGGTATTTTCTAATTTCATTAGTGCTACTCCTGCTTGTCTTTTTGAATACAAGAAAAACATCCCACAGAAGAAATTCCAGGAGGAAAAGCCAGACCTTAAGCTCCTCATTGAGAAGTTTGTCCCAAACTTTGGAATCCAATAAAAATCCCAACTGAAATCAAGAGAAGGTTAATTCAAACCCTCTGTGCAATGTCCTATCTCTGCTCTACTCACATGGGGCTTTCTGAGGAGTTTGAGAACAGTACAAATATATTGCTTCTAGGTAAGTCAAATACTTTCTAGGTAAGTGAAGGGAAAAAAATCTACTTTTTAGCTTTGGTCTTAAAGTCTCAAAAGATTAGGACTTGTGGATTGAAAAAGCTGAGTGGCCTAAACAGAGCTCACTCTTCAATGTTTACCTGGACTGTCATGAGGCAAGAAGAAGCAAGGAACTGTCACCAAAACCCATAGGACAAGCTCTCCCATCTTCCCTTAGTGTGACCCATACCATGTATGTGACAAAGAGCCTTTGACAACCCTTTTCATGAGGCATTCCAAGCTCAAATATCAAGTATCTCAACTGAATTTTTGAATTTTGCCCAAAGGCTAGTGACTAGAAGTTCTCAATACACTTAATAAATCATTTTTAAAAGGCGAATATACAGACCAAAAAAATACAGCAACAATCACAGAGCTCCTTAAAATAATCAGAGCCTTTTTCACTTGTTAGCTTCTCAAGGTGCATGTGTTCTAAAATGTGTTTTCTGTTATGGGGTTGCACCTGAAACGGATCTTTGCAGACAGCAGCCGAGCACAACAGTGCATCTGGGAGCATGGAATAGCAGCAAGTAGATGTGTCTCTAAGTAGTCTGCACTTTCCTTAGGAGTCAAGTGGGAGCTCAGTAGAAAGCTGCTAAATTGTTATATCAACTCTGCAGGCAAGACCAATAGGTTATCTACAGCCAAAGAAGCAATGAAAACAGCTACTGGTAGCAAACACAGCCAGAAGGCTACTACCACCTGAAGACTGGCTGTTTCCAGCCACAAAGCTGCCACATTCTCAGATGTGTCTGCTTATATTTATGGTGTTTAATGACAACACATTGAAAAGAAAAAGAAGTGCTTTGCTCTTCTTTTGGGATCACACTTGCTAACTTGTGTATATGATAGATGCCTACATGGTCTTTCTCTTTTGGGAATGGCACTGTAACTTTAAACATCATTATATAGGCATGTGTCTGTGCTGGTTTCACCGGGATAGATTCAGAGGCCAGCCACGGTATAGAGGCTGATAGCAAGTTCTGAGTCAGCCAGGAGCTTAAGCTGGGAGGGGGCAAAAGCCAGGGAAGCTGACCTGAGCTGACTACAGGTGTATCTCACATCATAAATCATAGAATCATAGAATATATTGGGTTGGAAGGGACCTCCAAAGGCCATCTAGTCCAACCCCCCTACAATAAGCAGGGACATCTCTACCTCGGTCAGGTTGCTCAGAGCCCCATCAAGCCTGACCTCAAATGTCTCCAGGGATGGGGCTTCCACCACCTCCCTGGGCAACCTGTTCTAGTGATCAACCACCCTCAGAGTAAAGAACTTCTTCCTGATGTCCAACCTAAATCTACCCTTTCATAGCTTAAAACCGTTACCCCTCATCCTGTCACTACAAACTTTTGAGAACAGATCTTCCCCTGCCTTCTTATAGGCCCCTTTCAGGTGTTGGAAGGTCACTATAAGGTCCCCATGGAGCCGTCTCTTCTCCAGGCTGAACAACACCAACTCTCTCAGTCTGTCTTCATAGAAGAGGTGGTCCAGACCTCTGATCATTTTCATGACTCTCCTCTGGACACACTCCAACAGATCCAAGTCCTTGTGCTAGGGGCTCCAGAGCTGGACACAGTACTCCAGGTAAGGTCTCACCAGGGCAGAGTAGAGGGGAAGAATCACCTCTCTTGATCTGCTGGCAACGCTTCTTTTGGTGCAGCCCAGGATGCAATTGGCCTTCTGGGCTGCCATTGTGCATTGGTGGCTCATGTCCAGCTTTTCATCTACTAGTACCTCCAAGACTTTTTCCACAGGGCTGTTCTCTACCTGATGTCCTCTCCCTGCCTATATTGATACTGCTGTTTGCCCAGGTGCAGGACCCTGAACTTGGCCTTGTTGAACCTCATGAGGTTCACCTGGGCCCACCTCCCAGCCTGTCCAGGTCCATCTGGATGGCATCTTGTCCCTCTGGCATATCAACTGCACCATTATTTATTGTAAACACTATACATTGACTGGGCTGAATATAACTTTGTATACTTTATATCAGTATTAATATTAGTTTTGCTATTTCACTAAATCTGTTTTCATTTAAACCCACAGGTCTCCTTCTCCTTTTCCTGATTCCCCTCCCTGGCTGGAGAGGAGTCATTGGGTGATAGAACAAGTGCTGTAGTTTAGCCCTGGATATGAGCAAAATAGAGACAGTGTCAGACATAGAATTGTTTTGCTTTTACACTGAAGTCTCAAGAACATTACTATGAAGGGGAGAAATTAACTTCATTTTCCAAGTTTCATACGCAGAAAAGGTAATCTGCAGAGTAACAAGTTCAAAAACTAATCAGGTCTTTCTGTTTTTCAGCACCTTCTCTTTTGTCCTGCTACAGCTTCATTATTTTCTTATTCTTTGCAGTACATGCTAGTCTTTTTGGATTACGAGAAACTGTTCCATATAAGTCACACCAGGAAAATGAATTTTGCCTTGCAGCTGGTGAATGAAAATTCGAATTTTTACTCACATGCAGAAAATAACAATATAATAGCTAAGGAACACAAAGGAAATGCCATGTTTACTCTAATTTATCACATTTGCATGCCTTGACTTGTACTCAGAAAAAGCTATCTATCTAATGCATGACTACATTAGTTCTCTTTGGTACATTTTGTGCCAGAACTTGTTGGCCCTACGTCCAATTAAAATCCAACAGATACCAATGAACCACATGTAGTGTTGTACTTTATACTCATTTCATGCTTTGTGGAGCTTTTGTCAAAGTCACCTAAGCATGGTAGGAAAAGCAAGAGAAGCCAATCTTGTGGGACCTTACATCCTTTGAAAAGGTAGCGGTATTTGCAGACCAGATAAACAAACTTCTGTAAGTACAAACTCTGACTGAGGTCTGAGAAAGCGTTGCACCTAAGCATCTTGGTAAAAAACCCCACCCCTAATTTCTGAAGCTAAAGGATAGATGTCTTAAGTGCTGTGCCTTCATCTTTACATCCGTCATTTCATAGAATCATTATGGTTGGAAAAGACCTCTAGGATCATCTAGTCCAACCTTCATCCCATCATCTCCCTGATCACTAGACCATGTCCCAGAGTGCCACATCTACAATTTTTTTTAACACCTTCAGGGATCGTGACTCCACCACTTCCCTGGGCAGCTTGTTCCAATGCCCAACCACTCTCTCAGTAGAGAATTTCTTCCTAATAGCCAATCTAAAGCTCCCCTGGTGCAATTGAGACCTTGTCCTGTCATTAGTTACTTGGGAGAAGAGACCAGCACTAGCCTCACTACAACCTCCTTGTAGGTAGTTGTAGAGAGCAATGAGGTTTCCTCTCAACCTCCCCTTCTCCAGGCTAAACAATCCCAGTTCCCTCAGGCGCTCCTCATAAGGCATATTCTCCAGACTCCTCACCAGCTTTGTTGCCCTTCTCTGCACCCATTCCAGTACCTCAATGTCCTTCTTTTACTGTGACGCCCAAAACTGGACACAGTGTTCAAGGTGTGGTTTAGCCAAATCTGGAATTACTAATAGAGAGGTATGTCATTATTACATGCTTTTTAGTCTTACTTTTGTTTCTGCATCAGCTTCTCACCATCTAACTAGTGAATAAATTATGCAGGAAATTCAAAGCAGAATCTGTTCCCTTTCTCTTTCTTGGCTTACTTTAATTTTAGTTGCTCTTAATTCAAAGAGTTAAAACTTACTCTAAGAAAGAAATGCTGAAATACTTTGACAGGATCTAACTTAAAGGTTTTGACAACAAATCATGTTATTATTTACTGCACCATTCAAAGTCCTGTTTGACTTCTCACTCTTGCATAAGAAATTTCAGGGATGTGTGAAGGCGCATTTTCTATATAAGGCAAATAGACCTCTGCATCACAAACATTTTTGACACTTTCAAATGCTGCTTTGCAGTCTTAAACAGATAGTCCGTTTCTTCTGCCCACCCATCATCTCATCCAAGGCCTACAGTCACCAAATTTTCAGAATTTAGGAGTGGGAGTATTGCTAATGTACCAGGTAAGGGCAGAGTTTTGTGACCTGTTTGTGCTTACATACATATATGTGAGAGGGCATGGACATGTGTTCCCTAGTCCCGTCTGCCATTTACTCTAGAAATGTCCTGTTAACTTCATTTTTCCTTCTCAATCACATCCACTGGACCTGGGGTTTAACAGTGAATTTTAAGTGAGAGCCAGCAACAGCAAAGAAAGCACATATGCATATTTGAGAAGTAAAGCAAAGTAGGAGATAGGGCATAGGGCTGAATAAATGAAGCTCTGGAGGAAAAGAAGTACCACAGTCAGATCCTTAGAAGGTGCTTAATTGACATCAAAAGCCAAGGGGGCCCAGTACCTTAGTATCTTGAGGATCTCGACCATAAAGTCTCACAAACTCTACCTGAACTTTTTTACTAATAGAGAACCTGAAGCACAAAAGGTGAATTCCTAGCCCTATAACAGCAGTCCCTACCAGCCTAGCACAGGGCAACACTCCCAATTTTATCAAAAGGGCCTAAATCAACTCTTTTTGCATCTTCTGTTGGATCAATGGAAGATGGGCAGTAACACTCAGAACATGTAACCTCCTTTCCCATGCTTTAAACACTGGATTATGCTTCCCAAATTTCTGTCTTATTTTAGCTGAATAGATATTTCACCTGGCACTGCTTAGGAACCAAACCATTTCTTCTACAAAGTGAGGTGCATGGCTGCACGCTAAATCACATCTCATTTCTCCTGCTTTTAGTAAAATTTGGATGAGGTGATTTATAGATATTGTTTCCAAAAACATTTCTGTGTTTCTGTGATTACTTTGTACATATTCTTATAAAGTTGAGCTGACCCATCCCTCTCTAGGCTCCTTTCTATTACAAATAAACTGAAGGCAGTAGAAGAAAAATCATCAGACTACAGAACAACTAGTCCTCATTTAATAACAGAAACTTTATTAACTTGTGGAGCCTTGCGCTGTCCCTCCTGGAATACAAATAGTCAAGAAACAGCTGGTGTTTGCACACAGAATGTGGATTAGTTCTTCTGATTCAGAACACTGAACATTTTTATTCCAATTAAACTAGAAACGAGTACTTGCTAATGCTCTGAAAAGGTGCTGCAATCCAGCAACAGTAAGAGATTTAGACATTGGATCCATACAGATTAGGCAATTGTAGACAGCAAATTAAACCTCTGTTTTAGGAAGACAGCTCCAGCACAAGATGCAATAGCCCAAGTTTTAGCTCCCAGCTCTATGAGGGAGACAATTATCCTCTGTCCTTACAGAAATACTTGACCTGAGGAAGCAAGCATGAAGCTCAGCAGCCCTACAACACCACTTTTAATACAAAAGCTCCTCCTTTATAACCAGATCTGAAAGTCTGTCTCACAAAATCTCTGTTCCCTTTGTCTCTGCTGGCTTTCAACATTCTTACAGACTGTGAACTTCAAGGCACTGGAAAGACATGCCCTTAATGCTGGAAAATTAAAGAGCTGCATGCCTGGAACTCACGTGGGGGTTGATGCATATAGTAAAGAGTGCAAAACACCAGGGTTTTAATGGAGGAGGTGCAACAGGCTCATCTGTAATACGTACATACACACAAAATTAGATCCACAAGCGCATTTTCTAGGTCATCTTCTTCTCCCTCCTCTGCTCTCCCCCTCCTCCCTCGAGTTTTCTTAACTGTTCTGAGAAGGAATATACGTTTCAAAATGTATCACCAAACTTTGTCTTGTGGAAACATATCGTCCTGGTTATTTTATATCCCAAACTACTGTGTATGGAATATTAGTCCTCGGTTAACTTTGCCAGTGCAAAACATACTATACTTTCTTAATGCTGTCCAGTGTTTCATTCCTAACCAGCTAATTTATAATCTTACTTAATCCAAGGACCAGAAATCCAAGTGAAAACACTATCACTAGTGGAGGAATGTAGTGAGTAGGAAAAGCAAAAATTTTATTTATTTTATAAGTACAGTGCAAAACGCCATTAGTAACAGTGCCGAAAAGACCTTCAGTCACAGCTCTGTAGATTGCTGTGTCTTGGATTTGATGGGACTCTATAGCACTTTGCTTAATTTATTGTAGACTGCAGAATCTGGGATTTAATATGCAGTTTAAGAGAGCCATATGGCCCTCTGAACTGGGCTGAATGTCCCTCCTAGCCATCAGCCTAACCAGAATTCCTGAATAGTCTGTGTGATGCAGTTACTGATTTGCCTTCTTGTATCAGGTTTACATTCATCTGCCTGTCTGCTTCCTGCCTCGTGTGTCATCGTCCTGTGACTATTTTTAAACAATCACTGGAAAATAAAATTTCAAATAACCAGAGCTCTGGGAAGTGCTTCTCCCCTACAGCAACTTTATATAGTAAATTAGATGATAGTAGCACTACTTGGATGCATGGAGAGAAGAGCCTGTCAGCACTCTCTTTTCAAACCCCCTTTTCCAGGGACTTGGAATTCAATCACAATTATTTGCTATGAGCAAAAATTGGGATGTGAAAGCTCAGACCTGAGGGAAGAACTTTTTAAAAAGTTGGACAATAGCATTTCAAGTTATACCTGAAATAAATGCTGTGTGGAGAGGGCGGGACAGCAAAAAAAAAAAAAAAAAAGAGGAGGAAATGGGTTGATTTTCACTAATATCTGTCCATTTTCACTTATATCCTTCCCTATCTTAGCCTCACCACGGCTTCACATTGGTTGTTAAAGCCAATGGTGCATTGTATATACACTGTTCATTTTGTTTCATTGCTGCATATATGCAACAATTACTACTTCTCAATACTCCTCTGAGGCAGGTATTACCAACTTGATTTTCTAGAAAGAGATGGAAGGCACAATTTGCCCTATGCCACAACAGGAACTCTATGGGAGAGTCAGGAATAGAAATAAGGAGTTCCTCATCCTTGTCGAAGCCATAGACCCCTCTCTAGCAGCAACTGTTTTCTCAATGTTTTATAGAGGTGATTATCCTGTTATGGAACCATGTTTAATACAGACTGGGATATCCCTGGGATATATAAGAATTTGAAGGCATCTCACTGCCAGCTGACAAGATCTCTCAGAAGCAGTGTAAGTGCCAGGACTAACATTCTTTAACAACACACTTTTAACAGGTGGTCATTGCAAGCTATATATTAGTCTTACAAGGTGGTAGGCAAGCATGCATTACTAATCTAAATGCCTTTATAGGTATGTAACCCTTTAATTCACTAATTTAAACTTCTCTCTTACTTGCAGTATCTGTAGTTAATAAACTGTAAGTGGATATAGCTAAGCTGGAGGGAAGTATTGGAGGGTGAAGTACCATGTGGTGGACACAGGGTCTCTTGCGTTTTGCTGAGTCCAAGGCAAGTTTCTTAGAAATTTGGACTTGGAGCTCTGCACAATATATCTGGGTATATTCCAGGTGGACTGTCACAGGTGTGGTGGATGTAGGTCCAGAAGAATAAAGCCTGACAGAGCTATTATCGTCTCTGCCCTGTTTGTTAGATTTTTCAAGCTTCTAGTTGTGGAATCCTTACCAAGAACCTTACACTACATCTACTATGCTAAATACATCAATTTCTTAGCACAATCCTTGTTACCCAGACCAAGTGGATGAGAGAGGCTTGTGTCTATGTTGCTACTGAAGTGGCATTTTTATTAAACGAGACTGAGGAGATGCGCTGCAGTGTTTAAAATACCATGTAAGGCAAGGGGCAGAGGTGGGAGGGGGTTTCAAGATATAACCAAGAGGATTGGCTGTAGGTTGCAAGTAATCTTCCCTGATGAAGTCTAATCCATGCTTCCTCTTGGAAATAGTCCCTGGAGTGAACAGTTCTTCAAGCCATGCCTATGAATTGTCTTGAAACAATCTGGGAGCACCTCAAAACACAGCCAAAGAACAGAACGAACTTTTGCAACATGGAATATCGAGTCAAGTACTCAAGTATACTCATTAGCCCTCTTTTACTTAGTAATATAGGTATATCCCAAAAATTTTGCAGCTAGCCCAAGATCTGTAGCTACAGGTCTGTTTCCATAGGGGATGAATTCACATCTTGCACAGAAGTTGACCTTGCGTGTGTCTACACTGTTTTCTGCAGGCAGATACATGTTGACACAGGCTCTGTACCACACTTGCCATAGCTACAGAGCCTCCAGGTGATTAATTGTGTGGACTTCCGTGCTGATACCAGCTTACGTCTTTCTGAAAATTCATATTTGGCATATTCCATCTTAATTACACTGAACAGCTGTGAACATCTCCTAAAGGAAATCTCCCCAAAATGATGTGTCAGGATTCTCAGAATCAAGGTTTCTGAAATGCCAGTTTGAGGAAAACAGAAAACCAAAAATTTTCAGTTTCACTGAGAATTAGATACTTTCCCAGAAAGACTGCCTTCTGGCCATGCACAACTTGGCGAGGATTGTTTGTGCTAGTGGGTGCAATTCTTTATTGAAGCTGGGTGAAGAGGGCCTTTTTCACCTTACAGATTCCCAGCACATTCAATAGCCAAATGACTCAAAAGAATAGCCCAAACTGCCCTGACACTTCATCAGATCATTCTGTGCCATCTGTCCTGGGATTATAGATCATTAACTTCCATGGGGAGACACAGGAATCCCCACCAACAGGGATTCAGGTTTCCATTACATTCAGAGCAACCCCGACATAGGCTCTCTTGAAAAATCCTGTCCCTAATGATTATTAATATTATAACAAATGCTTAAAGCTGAAGGAAATATAATCAGAAAAGTGAAAGTAATAAATACCTGTATTTTAATAATAAGAATATTTCTGACAGCTACACTGGAAACATAAAAGCTACTTTTCAAAGATCAGGAGAACTGTTCAGTGACAGTTTTCAGTTTTATTGCTATTATCACTTAAATATATTTATATAACACTTCTTTATCACCGCTCTGACATCTTTTACAGTTGAGATGAATGTCTATATATAGCCTTCTCTTAGTCAATAATTAGTTTGTAAAATCAAGCAGCTCACATAACTGTGCATCAAGTCATTCCACTATTTATATATTTCTATTTGAAAGAATCTCATTTTATGTAATTATTACATACAATTTGAAGCAAAAATGCATTTTAAAGTGTGTGTTTGAGCAAACTGAACTTCCCCTTCAAAATATTCAGTAGCCCTTAGCTATGTGCCTCCTGCCTTATGTAGTCCATAGGTATATTTTATTGTCATATTTCTGATGCAGTGCTGGTGAACCACGACAATGAACTGTGGTTTATCACTAGTTTAAAAAATAAACCAATTTCTCTCCATGCCTGTATGTTCAAAGGTATAATACAGAGGGTATTCATAGCATCCTTTAGTTTCAGGTGAATTTTAAGTAATCTGGAGTGATGAAAATCAGACACCATTGCTGTGGTACCAGTAAATATTCTTGATGTGATGACAGAAGCATGCACAGAAAGTGCCATGGGCCATTCAGTCCAGTGTCCAGCCCCTGATGGCAGCTAGAAGCACATATTCTGGCAAAATGCAGAAAAATGCCAGTGTTTCAAAATGATGCAGGGATTGAAGATCCAACCAACAACAGAAGTTTCTTGCAGTGTATGTACTTGTCAAAAAATGAGAGCTTTATTTTAAAAACCACTTTTGGCGTTATTTTCTTAATTCAAACTGTCTGCAGTCTTGTTATGGAGTGGTTTTGTCAGGGAATCTCCTATCAGCCACCCATTTTCTTCACAGAGCACAGGGAGCTTGTGGGCAGGACAGCAGCAAAATAATGAGATGAGGTATTCTCACACAAGTAGAAATATTTTTAACATCTGATCTTGATGCTTTTAGAAAAATGCCTGGGCATTGCCAGCCCAGACCTTGGCCAGTGCCAGCAAGTGACAGCTACTCAGTGATGATAACGGTTGTTTGCATTCCCTAGCTAGTGACTTAACTCCTACATGATTGAGAGAATGGGCCCATCCTTTCAGAGGACTCATGATCCAACATTTATTTTTTTTCCATTTTTAATCCAGCCAGACCTTACTTGTGTTGCTTTTTCTGCTGCTTGCCTCCTCAGGACCATTGCTTAGGCCACTGCCTTCTCACCCTGCCCCCAAGCTGCTGTCTCTGCATTGTCCTTCCTGGTGCCTTTCCTCTGTTTTCCCCACCCACATCTTCCTACTGCTGCTTCCTACCTTTCCTTAGACTTCTGCCATCCTTGTGTTTCCTGTAATATTGATTTCTGCAGCACCCATGCTGAGTTGAAGATAAAAAACTCAGGATCACTTACAAATTTGCAGTTTACCCACTTCTGATACCAGAGTATTTCACCACTGTAATGCTCCTCAATGGTTAGGAACAAGAAGTACTAATGAGTAGGATCCATTTTACAAACTCAGTACTGGGAGGAGTTCCTGGCAGGGTCCCACAGGCTTGTAACTTGTCACTTTGGCCTCAGAAAAATTCAGTTTGGTGACCTCTGAGTACAATGTATAGTTCATCTTTTCCCACAAACATTGATGATGGGTGGGAACTGCTGGGGAGTGCTTGTACTTGTTCTTAAGCCAAGAGCATTCAAGTGTAGGGGCTTAGGCAATGCCTAACAGGAAAAAAAAAAAAAAAAAAAGATATGAGCAGCTGAATTTGCTTGGGCTTACACCCCATGTCTAGCTTGCACGGATGCTATGCCAGAGAATAAAACTCTCCCTGCCTTGAGCACTGTACACCAATGCACAAATCCTCTGTGACACAACTGATCACACTCAGAGCCTCTTGCCAGTGGCAATCCTGCATCTCTTCTGCAGCTCTTTCTATTACTGAGCAATTCCATTTTAACACCACAGTGGCCTAACAAGAATAATATGTGGAAGTAGGTTTCTCAGTGCCACTGCCAAATATTATGCATAGCAAGTGGTAGTAATGTTCCAGCTGACTTACTCTGCTGATTGTCTATGAATAAGTAGTAAACTCTTTTCGAGAGTTCTGGAACTCTATACAATACACCAGTCTCTATAGAGGGATCACAGAAGTCAGAATGATCATGAATATATTGTATTTTCACATCTGTCCAGTTCTGGCCCAAAAAAAATATCAGAACTGAAAAATGTCAGTAGGGTCAGAGATTATGTCTGCATCAGCAAGCAGCAGGAATGGATCCACAGAATGAAGAACTGGCAAGAAGGACTCAACCACAACATTACACGTTTTGTGGTTTACCTTGAAACAGTGCTAATCTTTTTTTATAAACTGAGTAGCCGCAAGATTTTGCAGAGTGTTCGGGGTGTTTCTGGAATGCATCTTTCTGCTTAGTTTCATCAAATAGCCTTCCCATTTGCACACACCAAGCCTACTCTGTAATGCAAGACAAAACAGGACACATGGGTAGGGCTGGGAGACTAATTTCAAAAGTTCATTTATAATTTGAAAGAATATTCCATCTAGTTGCATCCAGAAACCACTTCAGAGTGTCCCAAAAATGTTAAATCCCACTGGAGTTCATAGAGATGCATCAAGAGGCTAAAGCATGAGAAGCTTTGAGCACGGCCTACTGTGTATCATACCTAGTTAGAGAAGTATTTTCTTGTCATCTCAAATTACTGTTTCTTACAACAACCAGGTCTAAAATATGAAAATATAGAGCCTACTCTCAATTAAGAACTAAGTGACATAGCAGAGTTTCAAGAGACTAATAATATTGGTACAGAAAACTAGTAGTTTCCTAGTAGTTTAATCATGTTAAAAATAATAAAGACAAATGTCAAGACATTCAGTGATACCTCCTACTATTTATTTTAATAATAAAACCTTCTGTATTTCATCAGTTTTGCAAAACATAGAAGTTTGAGCAGCTGAAGAAACAAGTGGTTTTACTTTCACGCTCACCTTGGATAGTGGAATAGGTCAATATTTGGCTATTTCAGTACAATCAGTAGGAAAAAAAAAACAAAATTAGCTAACGTGGCAGAGGACTGGTTGTGATAAATGTGCTAGGAGGAAAGAAAGTACAGAGGAAAGAGAGGGAGGTATATCTTATCCCTTTAAAAAAATAAAAATCTACACTTTTAAATTATGCTAGGACAGATATAAAAATAAACCTAAATCAAAAGGAAAGTAGGATTTATGAAAATAACTGGTCAAGGTCAACAAACAGGGAAGTCACTCATCTTTCAATAGAATCTCCTCAATATCTATTTTCAATATATAGAAGTAAAGGAGATAAGACAGAAAAACATTTCCATGTGAGTGTCTGAAATGTGATTTAAGAAACACGTCAGTCAATCTGAAATCCCTTTTTGGTACTTCTAATAAGAGCGGAATGTACAGGATATTAAGAGTCAGGATATAACTCTTCTGTAATACTGGACGAACCATTATAGGGACCAATTCAGTGAAATGAATAAGAACATACTGACATTTAAGTGTGCGTTTCAGTCTCATCATCTTCAGTGAGAATCTGATATGTGCCTTGGCACTCCTCTTGATGCAGATCTGTGAACACAGGTCTATTTTACACTCAAGCCGTTGTTTAATCCACAGACACAAATCTTTCCAGTAGTTGTAGAGCAGCTCTAGAACTCAGGGAATACACATTCATGTCCCAGCCCTGCAAGATTATGAACAAGACAGTTCTGCAAAACATCTCCTGGAATGTGAGGGCCATATTTTAAAACCTGCTTATCCCCTCTCGGAGCCCCATTCAGCTCTGTACCGCTGTGAACGAAACACTGGTACTTGGCTACCAGAGAAGTGTTTAAATATGTTGAAGTAACTTGCAATTGTGGCACTTCAGGTAGACACTACCCTGCCTTTCAAACTAAACTGCTTTGAATGCTTCGCAATTTCAAGGCCAAGGATCACAAAACCAGACACCATTGAAACTAAAGGTACAGGACAAGGTCAACTATCAAAGTCCAGGAAATCAATCTGAAAAGGGAAGCTTCCTGCAGGCACAGTTAAGACTCCTCCACTGCCTTTTTTGAAACGTATGGTGTAGTAAGACATGCATACCCTCTAACTGCTCCCCTCCCCCCCTCCCTCCCCCCCAATTAAC
>JAVSBS010023079.1:32199-54508 GCA_033124195.1 Coracias cyanogaster
ACATGCATACCCTCTAACTGCTCCCCTCTCCCCCTCCCTCCCCCCCAATTAACTCCCTGGTACCACCTGTTAGGAGTGAGAAAACTGTAAAATTATTGCATTGGGAACAGATAAAAATGGGTGTGATGGTTCTGATGTGGTGCATTTCACTCAATTCTGTGCCCATGGGAAAAGAATACTACATTTGGCACAAATTTAAAAGAAAAAACTGTAAAGCAAGAGTGTGAGCAATATTGCATTCCTGTAACTTGCCCTGCCCTTTTGAAAGGAGCTAGTTAACAACCTGACCTGGTTATTTATCACTTGGAGATATTTGCCTGAACTTTAAATTCTGTTGCTGTCTATTCCAATATCTATATTTTAAAACTCTCCTATACTGCAGACCTATTTTCTCCTTTGCTACGAAGAATATAAAGTGTCATTCCAGCATTTTACTCTCCTTCCCAAGTTCACAACCATGTGATTGTAGAAGTCACAATATTATGAGCATGCTTAGATCCATGATTTCATGCCATGTAACTAAAAGATTTCCTGAAAGGAAGCATCCTTACTTCTTGTTCTAACTTCTTTACTTGTTAACAAGGGATTTATACTCATAAATCTGGATGTATAATCCAATGTGTCCAAAGAAAAACGTCATGTATTTAGATATGGGCTGCGGAGCAGATGGAAATGAGGAAAAGATAATTGAAGTGTGGTGATAATACACTGATATGTAAACAGAATATCTCATGTATGCTTGATGGTGGAATCAAAGGGTACTAATCTGACATGTGTTGAACCAACCAAAGATAACTCAGTTCGCTCATACTCCTTCTCATCTTTCTGAAAATGATCACTACCCCACACATCCACTTTTCATCTGAGAAGTAGTTCATACATCACCACAAGATAAAACATTGACTGTGACTAACTTAATGAGCCTGAAGCACTAAAGAAAAAAAGAGGAAAAAGTTTGAAATTTATGAGTTTTGTTCTCTTGCTTCTTCCTAACAGGACCTGAAAATCATGAAAGAACTTAAGTGCATCAAAGAATATCCTTTGAAAATCATTCTTACAGGCAGGAATACAAATTGGATACTAGTCCCTAGGCCACCGGCCTACCTTTGTAGAAGGGTAGTTTGTATTTAATTTCCCCTGACTAACAATTCATCTTTATTAATTAGAATTTAACACTTGAAAACAAGAGGGTTTAAGTTTTTAAAGTTAAAATAAAAAATAAATATGGATTGCTCTAAGAAAAATATGTACATTTTAAAAGCTTTTAAACTGTTAAACTCTTGGTGCTATTTATATCAGTACTGGCATCATGACACAGCAATTAAATTATAACCCTTTCGCTAATATAACATATTTTTGCCTACTTAAAATGGAATTGAAGAAACAAGAAACTTTACTTCAGGAAAGTCTCAACTAACTAGAGATGTTGACAGGTTGTAGTTTGATGAAAAGGAGAAGGTAGACAAATAATTTCCAAATGTTTGACTGTAACCTAGTTTGAGTTTAGGTATATTAAGCAGTAAACAATCTGTCATTAACCTCTATCTGAGCTACGTTTAGGGAGCATTGGGTCATCTATAACCTATTTCATAAACTGACTTCATTTTATTTAGGCTAGTCTATCACATAGGAACTCAGATGATTGTACTGTGTTCCCCAGTTTGTGGTCTGTATAAATAAAATTTGATTTTTGTAGCTTAGCCATTTTTTAGGATTAAAAATGTTAAACAGATTATTTGAAACTAATTACTATCACTACCATTTTTTGTATAACTGTGCATTTCATACTCTATTTAAACATAGAGAAACAGTTTTAGTATCATCCAGTATTTAAGGATAGCAGGGAAAAGGAATGGGACAGAATTTGTAACCCCCTTGTAAAATCATCATGATTGATCTAGTTATCCAAGAACTGAACTTGTTTACCCGAAGATAGTAAGTTTTTAAAACATGCCATCATTTTTGAATTATTTCAGTAAAATAACAAACATTGGTTATACTCTATTGTCAAGTCAGTACATATATGGGGAAAAATACAGTCCAATCCAACACCTTTGTTAAAAAAATTGGGGTGGGATTGCATTGCACAGCCAAAAAAGAAAGTTCTCTGGCTAACTGCGCCACCTTTTGATTTAAATTTAAAAGAGAAATTAAATGATTGTCCAGTCTTTAGAAGAAAACACTTATTTAAAGATACTCCTCTACACTTAAAAATGGGTTCAGGAGCTTACTTTATTTTATTTCTTACAGAGAAATGCAGGGCTATATACTTCAGTATTGCTTTTACGGTTAAAAGCCATGTCAGCAATATAAATCTAAAAAATATATTCAATCTTGCTGTTTTGTGTTTTTTGTAATTACAGGATGCACATCAAAATCAATAAAGCTGGGCAAATGGCAGAGTAGGGGTTTAGTAATCTTAGCACTGTTAGCTAAGTATACAATCAACTCTCAGACAAATGCTTCACAATCCATCAGATTTTTTCTATGCAAATCTATACCCGTACAACCCTGGGAAATAAGAAAGCTTTACTTCTGATTTCTTGCCTAACATTTAAAGCATATCAGCTGTAAGCCCTAATTTATAGCCAACATATCGCAATTTGCACTGAAATCTCTAGTCAGACATGAAATTAAACAGCACAGATATTCAAAGGACTTTCAGCATGCATTTAAATACATTAACCACATCCTACCTTGCATCCAAACATCAACGATAAAGTGTTGTTGGTGCATGCAACTTTGCAGTGGCAAATCATTGGTGTAAAGCAGTCAGGATTTTTAACAATAGGGCACATTCCTTTAGTGCTGCAGTAGTGGCAGCCTACTGAAGGCTAAAAACAAGTAGCTAATACAGCACATGGAGTGGCAACATATGCTGCTCAACAGCTAGCTTTTCTCTTGGTGGTCGGAAGCAGCCTGCTCTGCTTGAATCTCTACCTGTGTCCCATTCAGCCATCCCCTTCGTTGTTGATGAATCAACGATGCAGCATTGATCATGAATCTCAGGATTTCCCTTCCTCTGGGAAATTATTTTTCACATCGGGGCAAAAAAAAAAAAAAAAAAAAAAAGAAGGAAAAAAAAGAGAAATGGAAATGAGGGGGACTAGCAGGTGTGGCAGTATTAGCATGTAAAAGGATGTAAACGCCTACTCATAACAATCACATAAGATTGTCATGCTAGCTGAAGTGGGCTGAAATTATTCCATCGGAAGAAAAATACTGCAGCTCCTGATTTGGTAAAAAGCCAGTGAGTTGCTGCAATACATAGTCATTGTGGGGAGAGAAGAGAAAAAAAAATTACTTATCTAAGAAGCCAGAATCCTCAGCCTTTATCAATATGCATTCCAGTAAGGATTCCCTTCCCAGCGCCTCCCCGAGAAAAAGAATCAAATCAGTCGCAACTCCGGAGAAGCGATGACCTTTGCTTTCCCCAAAAAGATGAATCTCAGCATGAAACAAACTGTACTGAGAGCTGAAAATCCCAGATGCTGGGAGTTTGCAATCAGAGAAATACAAGTAACATTTATCCAATCCTGGCTTGCCACATGGGAGCTTTCTCCAGGCACAAATTTACAAATAGACAGGTTGAAGGATTGCAGGAGACATTGAATAAAGATATGAAGTTACATGGAAAATGCACCAGCATGAAGCTTAAAATGCAGCCCTCTTTAAACTCTGCTTTTGAGGCAATGTAACTAATGACTCTAGCTAGTACTGTTATCCTATAACCTGCAAACAGCTTGCTGTATTCCAGAACTGCAATAATTAGAGAAGTTTGAGAGCATAACACTGGTTTGGATTCAGTTACAGCTGTCGCTGTTCCTTCAGTTAAAGCAACACCAGCTGAAAATGCATAATAAAGCATTTGGATGAGCAAATCGCATAGCTGTGCTTTTTAAGAGGATTATTTATATCAGAAGTTGGATGAATATATCCTCCAGTTTTAGGTTCAGTCATGGCAGACACACAAATATAAAATGAAAAAGCTATGCTATGGAAAGTAAAGTGATGCCTTCAACGATTTCACAGCTGATAGCAAGGTAAACCCAGCAGTTATTTCACAGTGACTTGACCCTGCTTTTTTGTGACCCACTAAGCTTTGCCCATCAAATTAGAAACTCTTTCCAGAGAAATGAGAGCATTATGTCTCCCTGGCAATCACGAGTGAGTTCTTAAGGCACAATTGAAACAATTTTCTGTAATAAACCTGAAAAAAAATTTGTTATACAACGGAATGGCAAAAATGGCAAATGAAGACCTCTGTGTGTGGCCAGGACAAGCAATATAGAAGGTGAACAGCACAGAATTTTTAGAAAGATCTGCAGACCCTAATGTAGGAGACCTTCTATACTGAGATTTGATACTTACATAAATGTGTGTATTGCATGTATGTATATATCTAAATTTTAAGTAGAATTTCTTCCGTATAACTCACCCTCACTTTGTAAAGTTTAAAAACATAAAAGAATCACTGTATTAAACACCATTGATCCTACTGTTTCTTTTGAACCATATAATAACTTTATTTTAATCCAATTTTTTAATGTATCTCAGTTTCAACTTGGTATAATATTTTCTGAATATTGTTTTTCACTATTTTTTTGACCTTAGAGCTCACATGAGCCCAAGCTCAGGAAAACAGTAGTTTCTAGACTGAAGTGACAGATAGAACTGCTCCACTTTTAGAGTTAGAAACTAGTTCCATTTCTGAAAATTTATTTCTTGCAAATAACAGTGTCTTACAACCCAGTGTCCTCAATTCACTCAGCTCATACATTTTTCCTAACAGCCTGGACATGAGTATTACATGTCATGGGAGTTCTCTGTGTGAATGCCAATCAATCAGCTATCAATAATCTAAGTTTGTCTGACCTGTTAGTCCAAAGTGACATCGCTGCAACACTTCTTTCTGACTTGCTGTGCTAGTTATCAACAGAAACAGTCACTGAGCCTGTTTGGAAACATACTATGGGGACAAACAGCAGCTGTAACATTGCTGAATCTTTGATCTGTTTATTCCTAGCTTGCCTGTCTCATTATTAAGCTATATATTATACAGATTTTCTTTCAAGTACTGTCTCTCGCATAACCAGCACTGGTGTAAATATAGAAAAGTGTAGTTTCCATGACAATACATTCCATAGTTACAGCCAGCAGCCACTATCATTAAAACATGAATCACAGTGCTACCTTAAGGTGTGAGCACACTACATCACTGGTCTTAGAAGCATTAATTTGGCATGGGGGTGGCTTGACAATATTTTTAGGAGAGACTACTACAAAATTCCAGAAAACTGTGCTATTTAACTGTTGTAGCAGTTCTAATATCCACCCATCTTAGACATTTAAGTGATCAGTAACACTCAATCTGTCCTAATCATTAGCATTTCTAATATAAGAACACATCACATCTGCACTTTTCAATGTTTTAAACACAATGTCCTGACTTAAAACCAGACTCATAATCATACAAATGTGATTTCCGATTCATATTCACAGGGCCTAATTAAAATCACGTGCATTTAATTTCAAATTTAGATTTCAAAGAAGGGAAAGAAAATCAGCCAGTTAGCCTTCTGGATCTTTTAGATCTGACTGCATTCAGCTGGCTTGTGCTTTCAAAGGGAGGACATATCTGTTCATTAAAATTCCCATTTCTTCTCCAGTTCCTGACACTACTGCAGATTTTCAATAAGAACAGGCTTCAGCTGTGATTTCATTTCAGTGTTAAGATGCACCAGGCACCAATCACCTGAGTATTGTGCAAGGCATGAAGTACAGCCCTTCACACTTAAACTAATTGTTGCTTTCAGGTGCAAAACAGTTACTGGATGCACAGTCATTTGGGAAAAGATCAGAAAAGAAAGATTCATCCCAATGACAGATTAGAATAATAAATCCCTTGGCCAATTGTGATATGAGTTATTTCAATTATGTGACAACCACATATAGAAAACTGCCATAAGAAAGCATTTGCTTAGACATCCTCCATCTCTTTTTTTTCCCCCCAATAGCGCTCATTACAGACACAGAAGTAAATTGCTAATTGTCAAGAAAAGTATTTAAATCACAGTCATACTGCAGGAGCAAGGGTTTTTGGAAAATCTGTTTCCACATTTTTGCTCTATCTGATGGGATACACAGAGGAGCATAGATTGTGGATGTTACTGTATGAAAAAGAGAGTCCACAGGTCTGCTCAGTTTTGTGAGCCCTCCACCTTTCTTCGGACTTGACTGTGCTGATCCATCCTACTTGCTTGCAACCACTGTGCTGCCACAATGAAGTGCACCTCTTTTGCTTTTAGCAAAAAGGAAAAATCTCAGCAAATTGCAGTGTAGTTATTTTCAGAAGCTTTGAGTAAAATGACCCCACCAGTGAATAAAAGTCAACTGCTACTGTCTGAGCTTAGTCCTTACAAAAATTACTCTCTCCCTCACCTGCTGGATTTTGGAGGAACAAGAGGAGCTTTACTTGTGAGCAACTGTTCCTCTACTTATCATTTCCATTTGATCCATTCAGCTGGTAAAATTTCTCCTGGTCTACCAGTCCCTCTGCCATTTGCCTTCACCCAGCCTTTCCAGTTCTTTGATGGCGTCTGCGTTTCACAGTGCACTGTTACATGGAAATAGATTAATCAACTTGGAATGATTGAAATGCATTTCTGAAGCATTGTGGTCATATTTGCATGGTACTTCCTCACAAAATGTGTATATACCTCCTCCTGCATTGGAGCTAGTTCAAATAGTAATACTTAGCTCTGCACCTGACATATTATGTGAGAATCAAGAAGACCAATATAGGTAAAACTAAAAGTAAATACCTGCAGAGCCACAAAGGAATTTTGGGTATTCACTCTTGATAATATTATTGTTGGGTTTTTTGTTTGTTTGTTTTTTATTCTCTGCTGAGTAAAATTGCTTAAGTTTTGTTACTATAGCATAGATTGGTGTATTTCCCCTTCCCCATTTTCACTACTCAAGTTTTTGTTCCATTGCTATACCATTAAAAATTCCTCTAACCCCTTACCATATCCATTAGATACCAGAAGATTAAGATGATCTAAAGACCCTTGTCCAAGCTATATGCATTGTTAACTTTCTTCTAATATTTTCTTAGAATTCAAAATCACCTTCTCTGTTTCTCTTCTCTGAATTCCCTGTATGCTAATCAACCCTACTAAAACCTAAACCTGTCTCTGACAGTGATTAAAGAGAAGTTGTCTTCTCAAAGAATCATATTAGATGAAAGAAAAAGGTAAAAGGCTTGTTACACTACAGGCAGCAAGTACAAAAAGAACCAGAGAATATAAATATAAAACAAACTTAAAAGATCCCCACCCACCCCCCCCCCAAAAAAAAAATACTGCACACAATTGTATCACATGTTCACAGAGTCATAGATTCATAGAACAGTTTGGGCTGGAAGAGACATTAAAGGTCATTGGGTTCAACCCCCCTAACATGAGCAGGGACACCTCCCATTAGGCTAAATTGCTCAAGGCCCCATCCAACCTGGCCTTGAACACCTCCAGAGCTGAGGTATCCACAATCTCTCTGGGCAAACTGTTACGGTACTTCACCACTCTCACAGTGAAGAACTTACTCACATCTAACCTAAATCTACCCTCTTTCATTTTAAAGACTTTATTGTTTGTCCTGTCACTACACGACCTTGTAAAAAGTCCCTCTCCAGCTTTCTTGCAGGCCCCCTTTGAGAACTGAAAGGCTGCTCTAAGTTCCCCTCAGAGCCTTCTATTCTCCAGGCTAAACAATGCGAACTCTCTCAGCCTCTCTTTACAGGAGAGGTGTTCCAGCCCTCTGATCATTTTTGTGGCCCTCCTCTGGATCTGCTCTAGCAGGTCCATGTCTCTTCTGTGCTGAGGACTCCAGAGCTGGACACAGTACTCCAGGTGAGGTCTCACAAGAGCAGAGAGGGAGAACCACCTCCCCTGACCTGCTGGTCATCCTTCCCTGTACTTGGCACTCATGAGACCACACCTTGAGTACTGTGTCCAGTTTTGGGCACCACAGTAGAAGAAGGACATTGAGGTGCTGGAGCGGGTCCAGAGAAGGGCAACAAAGCTGGTGAGGGGTCTGGAAATCATATGAAAAGTGACTAAGGGAACTGGGGCTTTTTAGTCTGGAGAAGAGGAGACTGAGAGGAGACCTCATTGCTCTCTACAACTACCTAAAAGGAGGCTGTAGCGAGGCTGGTCTTGGTCTCTTCTCCCAAATTACTAATCACAGAACAAGAGGAAATGGCCTCAAGTTGTGTCAGGGGAGGTTTAGTTTAGATATTAGGAAGAAATTATTTGCTGAGAGAGTGGTTAGGCACTGGAACAGACTGCCCAGGGAGGTGGTGGAGTCACCCTGGAGGTGTTTAAAAAATGAGTAGCTGTAGCACTTGAGGCTATGGTCTAGTGGCTAGAGAGATGTTAGGATGAAGGTTGGACTAGATGATCCTGGTGGTCCTTTGCAACCATAATGATTCTATGATTCTTTTGATGTAGCCCAGCATGTGATTGGCATTCTGGGCTGCGAGAGCACACTGCCAGGATATGCTGAGCTTCTCAGCAACCAACACCCCCAAGTCCTCTGCAGGGCTGCTCTCAATCCATTCATCGCCTAGCCTGTATTTGTGCTTGGGATTGCCCTGACCCACATACAGGCCCTTGTACATGGCCCTTTTGAATGTCAGGAGTTTGCATGGGCCCACCTCTCAAGCCTGTCAAGGTCCCTCTGGATGGTACCTCTGTTCCTTAAGAACAAAATTTTCTCAAAACTCCAGTCTAAAACTAAGTTTTCACAGCTGTCCTGTCATTTGGAAGGACTCTACTTAGGGCATTTCAAGGACCTCAACTATGTGTACATTTTATGTGAACTGGTCATTTTGTGGAACAGAATGGAGATGATGAGCCTTTATTTTGCTGATATTTGTCTGTTCATGATAATCAGAATCCTAGGCTTAGTTCACCTGAAAATCCACCTGCTTTTGGAACAACACAGAAACACAGAGTCCTAGAATAGCTTGAGTTGGAAGAGACCTTTAACATCTAGCCCAACCCCGTAAGAAGGACATGAACGGGGACACTGGGGTGGAGGTGGAAGAGAGTGAGCTGGGGGACTTCCATGTAGAGACAAGTGTGCTACTTCTGTGAGATGCTGTTGCGACTACTGGGACCCACCTCTTCCACTGTCACAAGCAGCAACTGCTGCCTTTCATACAGGGGCTTATGGAAGCTTCCGTGGCTTTCTCAAATCTCTATGTATAGGCAGGGATGAATTGCCAGTTGGCTCCTGCCAACAGCAGATCCTATTGGTGGAGAGCTGCTTTGCTTCACATAGAGTTGAAAACTGGACAACTCATGGAGATAGAAAGTTCTCCTTGAGCACCTTGAGCTAACAGTGTGAAGGCAGATAGGCAGAGGACAGTTCAGATGCTCTGAAAAATGCCTATACATCAAGAATTCAGATGCAGGAGGCAGCTTGGAAAGCATTATATAGCTCAATCCCTCCACCTGAAGATGGAGATAATGCCTTCCAATTACATGTCCATATGTCTAGGTACAGTCAGACAGTGTTTTTTTGTTAACAGGAATACTCTTACAAAAAGTATTCTTGTTCATAAGTGTTTGCACATTTTATAGTGTCACATTACGAGTACACTTTTACATTTTGTACTAGTAGAAAACTGTCCAAATTATTTCTGAAAATAATTATGATCTGTTAAATCACTCACAAAGTCACCAAAGTAACTTCTTTATCCAGGTATATACTTAAGAGTAAAATGAAAGAAGGAAGAAAAATTATTCAAATATCAGCTTGGAGGAAAAAACAAAGCATATTACTACTAGTCCTCAATAGCTACAAAACAGCTCTGCGCTTCTGAAGATTCCTATTTATATCTTGTGTTAGAATTTTTAAGATTTTATGTGACAAACAGAAATAAAGGCCTTGTCCGACTGACACAGGGTGAGAACATGCACACAGAACATTCAAAACATATATGCCCCACTTTAATGTCTTGATGTAGACCTACTGATTTCTTCAAATAATTATAGTGTAATGCATATGCACCTAAATGAGCTTGAAGTTATCAGTTTAGCCACCACAAGCTAAAGCTCACCAAGGATTGAGCTTCAATATTTACCCAGACTGCTGGGGCAGAAGCAGGGTCGGCCTACACTGAATTATATGTTACCACAGTCACTATCACTAAACTAGCTCAGTTATGTCAATATACATTGAAGTTATTGCACCATACGCATATTTACTATATGCATTAATAGAGGCATAAGCCTGGCGACAGTCCCACACACAGTTTGCAGCTCTGCACACACATACTTCCTGCTGCGTGCAAGTGGGACTCTCCCACTAGGGAGCACAATACTTTGCAGTAGTTTTTCAGTAGTTTTCCAGTCTTCTCTTGAATCTATGTAAACATCTACTTCCATAACATCCTTTGGTGAGAAGATCCTCAGGCCTTCCACTTCTCCTATGACAATCTCTCTTTTTTTGTATATTTTGAATCATGCTCCTGATACCTTTATCAGTTGTCTCAAAATGTTGTAATGGAAGAAACAGGGAACAGCCAACACTTGCCTATTCATCCTCTCCACATCACTCATGATTTTATGAGTTGATGCTATATCCTCTCTAACTGATCTCCCTTCCGTAATGAAAAATTGTTGCCTAATAGATCTCAGTTGTTTTTATAACAGCTTTTATATATTTGAAGATGGTCATTGTTTATCCCAGATTGTTCTACTTAATTCTTTCAAACTTCACCATAGCTCATAAAATCCTTGATGTCCTTGGTCTTTTCCTCTAAAATAGCTCCATCTCTCTCAAAATGTGCATGTAAACCATGACATTGCCCAGCAGAATAATTCCCTCCATCTCTCACTTACTTACAGTAATTCTATAAATATAGCCCTCTAATTCTCTAATATAGCTAAGTTTTTACATTAGCTTTGCAATAACCACACATTTTTCCCCAAAACTCACTCTGGGATTCATTTCTACCCAACTCCATCCTTCTCTGCTGCCTGTCTAATCAATACACATTTGGTAGTTGTGCAATTGGATATCCCTTCCTACATTCAACTCTTCACAGTTGTATTTCATGCTATTGCTTTCAGACCATTTATTTATGCTGAACTTTACCCATGCCATTCCTCTGACAAATCCCAGGGTGCTCAGGATACTGACTTCAATGAAAAGTACTTGGAAGCACTTCTTCCTGGGATTTAGACTAGCTGGGGCACAGACTATTATAACCCCAGAAAAGAGTTTCAAAAGGGGAAGTCTGCTTTCGAAATGAAATGAATGTCTCCAGTTACTAGGAAGATACATACATTGCTTAGACCTCATGGAATTCAAATTATGGTGATTGGTAATGGCCCTTATAGGTAGGAATTCAATAGAGACTACACCTGGCTGTAGGAAAATAGGGAATTTATCTCTTTAAGAGTCATGTGTGAAATGCTGTTATGATCTAAATGCAAGTTAGGAGACAGAGGAAATCACAAAATCAAAAACAAATAAAAAAGCAATAAAAATCATTATTATTACCTTGACCATTTCCTGAAAGCGTTTTATAAGGGCCTGGCATTGATTTTCAAATGCAGTTCCCATAATTTGCTTTTTTTGGAAAGCCAGTGCCTAAACTACCGTCTCTAACACAGAGAAGTTCAGACTGCTGCTGGCAGCTACAGACAGGAACCACCGGAAACCAGCTTTCATTTCTTATGTCATATGGTACTACTATTTGGAGAGAAATAATAAGTCTAAAGGAAAATTACTTGATGAAAGCAGAAGTAAAAATAAAACTGATGATGCATCCCAATTCACAAGAAGCTCAGGCTTTTTGGCACTTTAGAAAACTGAATTTTTCACAACATTGTTACCTTTTTGCAAGAAAGTCTGATATCTTGATAGCAAAATGTCATTAAACAAAGCTATAATTTCAGGCAGAGAAAAATAAATAAATAAATAGATGGACCAAGTCTGTAACTAAAACCTATTTTGCAAAGTCCTACATTACTTGATTCATATTATTGTAGTTAAGACTTACTATAAGGGTGCAGGCACCCTGGCTAAGGACATACCATGTCAGAGATGATCGCAGGCTGTCACCACATGTTCTAGAAGTAGAACACCTTTGGTGTCCTCTGGGAGGATTATTTGATCAGAAATTCTCCCTGATACACGGAAAAGGAAGTATTGATTAATGAGATTGATGAATTTGTTTTTATAATTTTTCTGTATATAAATGTATCAATTTTTCCCAGTTCCCATTAAAATGGATTGTTTTCCAGCAGTTCTCAGCAGTCAGGTGGATTGACAATGATTTTTGAAAGATTTCCTTAACAGGGAATTCTATGTTCATTTCTGGCAAATGCCACTGTTCTTACAGCTTTCAGCATGTAATGGCAATTTGGCTATGAAATTCTCACTCCATTAAAAAAAAAAAAAAAAAGCTACAAAGCAAGAAAAACCGAAACCATAAACTTTATTCACTCCAATGTCAGCAAAAAGCAAATAAGAGATGTGATTGGGATCACAGCTAAATTCTACAGCAAGTTTTCCAACAAAACTCCAAGAAAACTATAGTGGAAACAGCCATCTGACAACATGTGCTTAGGCTCTCTGTTTACTGGCTTTTCTAACCCCACTGTGCTCAAGACAGTCCATGGACATTGGCCCTAGCCACAGTAGGCACGCAGGATCCCCTTCCATGACCTGACAGTATAGTTTGGGGAACAGAGATTGCAGATCCCTCTGTTAAAAGCATCCATCCCATATCTGGGTAACAAATGTAAACAAGGGAAAACTATCAATGCCCATCTTTTTCTTTTTGGAGAGGTGGTACCCTTGACTCCAAACCCCACAGGGTTGCTGACCAGCTGACCCATTTATAATGGCAAGAGGCCATTGAAGAAAAACGCCTCTGAAAGACTTTTTCTCCTCCCCTCTCAACTGCCCCTGTGTGTCTTGCTCTGTAGCCTGATCAGTTTTCCACAGTGGGAAAAGAAGTAAAAGCTGGGAGGGTGTTGCTTTTGTGTTTGAAATACTGCAATACAGGCAACACCTTCTCTCCACCTCCACGGGTTGATACCCATTGTCATGGCTTTAAAACTGAGACTGCAAAGCCTTGTGGGTCACAAAAAACAGATGAAGGAGAAGAGAGTTTAGTCCTGGGTTGCCTGGGAATCCTATCAATCCTGTCACTCATGGGAGCTTCTGGACTGGGCACTCTCATGGCACAGGAGCTCCCTCGATGCTCTGTCCTCACTCAACCTTCCACTGCAGCATGTTCAGGGAGAAGCATAGGACTAATTACAATGACCCTATTCTGCTCCTTCCCAGTGAGCATTGACCACTGGCCCTTTACAGCATCTTTCTTTTTCTAAAATGCCTTTAAAAGTTGGGGCAGGGATTTTCCACCCTGCTGGCACTGCACAAGTGCTCTCTGTCCCCAGGGTTGTGGGAGTACTAGAAGGATCTGTTACTGTTGGCTGAGGTGAAACTGTCCTGTAAATTGAATTCATTAAGGAAAAGCACATTGCCTCCAGCTCTGTGTCGGTCAAGAACATCTCCTACTTCCAACACTCCACCACCAGGGGTGGGGGGAAGGAAAGACCTGTGTAAAATGAATGTTATGCAGAGGGAATGGCTCCTGCAAAGCATATATGGGAATAATAAGACGAAATAAAGATAAACTTTGGAGAGGTATTGAAGTGCCCAGTTTGCAGTCCTCTAAAGATGACATTTTTAATGCCTTAAAGCAGAGGAGTTTAGTGCAAAATCAATGCATTTCTGAGGGAAAGGAGCCAACACAGCTTAAACTACTCCCAGTGGCTGCAGGCCTACAAGAGCCCGCAGAACCCTTCTGAGCTCATCCCTCAGCTCTTGCTGGTGACTGAAGACCACCTCCTCACCACAGGGTGAAAAGTCTGCTGCCAAGCCCTAGTATGGTCGCAGGACCATCATGCCACAGGCAGCTCCCATGCCGTTCAGGAGAGCCTCCACGGAGGTGATGCTAACGTAAAGGAACATGCACAAGATCAGCTCTGAGTGTGGAAACAAGGGTCTCCCTGTTCTCTTGGTAATTAAATTAATGCCAGTCAGTCAGGAAAGAAGTGTAAGAGAGCAGAGGCCCAGGGCTGTTTGACTCTTGCCTGGCTGAGGGCTGTTGTGAGTCAGCTAGAGACACAGACGGAGAGGACCATAATTCTCATGATGGCAGCATTCTTGGTGCTGCCCCGTCCAGGTGTGGGAATGAGCAGCTTTGTGGTGGTGGTAGCTTACCTGAGGAGAGCTGCCCTCCTGCTTCTGCTCAGTCTGCAGTGCAGCTGACTTGTCTGGAGCAAGCTTCCAGGAAAAACAAAAAAAGCAGGCTGGGCAAAGTCTGCTTACAGGCTGTGCTGCAGCAGGAGCATCCATCTTAGATCCAGTGGAGGAGGAGAGCTTGGACAAGCTCCCTTTTTAAAGCAACAGTGCTCCTACTGAGCATGGCGAGGAAGGGCAGTGCTACGCCACAACAGCAGTTGCGCCGGATACGTGCAGAGCACTTTGTATGCATTAGCTAATTGATCTTCACAAAACCACTTTGAGTCCAGCAATTAAACATCATCTGTCCAGTTTTATAGGTGCAGAAACTGAGCGAGGCTAATGTAAGCTTGCGCAGGAGTAGCCAATGATTTTAAGGTGCTCAAATCACTAAGCCTCTAGGATAGTGCTGGCTTTTGTGTCTGAAGATATCTAAGGAGAAAAGCCTTGAATTAGGTTTAATTAGATTTTTTCTCTGCTTCTTTTTTATGCATCTAGACAGGCCCTTTCCCTGCGGCCTCCCCGTGGATTCCTGTGGACCTGTTGGCAGAGAGTTTGGGTTTGAGAAGGAAAATAAAACTTTTCTTGTCCAAGGACCACTCAGTCAGTATGAACTGAAGGACAACAAGAAGGGACACCTTGGTTGGATCCACCACCATACTGTAAATCCCACCATGATGAATGAGGACGGCTGTCCTGGGAATGGCATTTATGCTTTCATGGTCACTGTCCACTCTAACTCTGCATTGGCCTTATAAAGTGGAGAAAATAGGCAATACAGGTAGGAAGCAGGGACACAGGACACATATGGGAAATGCTGCATGGTTGGGAGCTGACGTTAACAGAGCTGTATGTGTCATTTGTTTAATTTACTTCTTACTACCCTCGGTGCATATTTTTGTGATATGGCAGACCCTTGATAAACATAACACTTTTACCTCTAAATGTGTTTGGCCAAATAGCTATAACAGAGATATCAGAGGCTGCTGCCTCTCTCCGGGCATGTTAATGCTGCAGCAGTAGCCTACCAAGGCCCAGATTTTTAAAGTTAGATAGATGTAGTCTGGTACCTCATGGGATTTTCACTTGTAGGCTGAAGAAGTTTGGAATTAAAATTAAAAAACAGGGCAAGTAGAGAACACCCACTAGTGCCTACTTGTGATTGTAGGTACATAAATAGCTTTAAAAATCTCAGGTTTATCTCATGTAGGGCTTCAAACAGGAGAATTCACTTCCTTTACAGCTATAAAACAACAGCTGAAGCTCCTGTTGTCCTTCAAACTGTGCTTCAGGTACATCCATGTATTTATGCAGCCTTTCTCTCCTCCAAACCTTCCAGATGTGTGAGAGCTAGAAGCTGAGTATTCTCCAAAGGGACAGGCCTGAAGTCCTTTGTTAGGCACTCTGTCAATGCTGTAAACATCACTATTTAATTGATGTACTGTTTTTATTATATTTGCCCTAAGGCGGTGTGCTGACCAGAGCCTCTTGTAAATGGAATAAATAAACAAATAAATAAGCAACCATCGTTGCCTCGACCAGCTCACTAAGTGACAGAAAATTCTGTGTGGTTTAATGTGGTTTCTGCACAACAATCTTGCTGGCTGGAATGGCTTGTTTGATCTTCATTAACCCTGGCAGCCTCTTCCAGTTCCTTCCTCCTCATCAGCAAAGACAGAGAATGCCACTCTTGCTTTCTGGATTTCTAACATCACTTTGTTTATTAAATATGTCATTTTAAAAGCTTCCTATAAAGTGAAAACTGCCTATTTCCTACCTTCACCTGGAAAATGGGTGAAGAATTTTATCATTTTCTGTTAAAAGGGATGAAGTTGTATCCTTCTTCTCCCATTTTTTCCTTTGTCCACTTACCTCAATTCACAGCTCAACAAGGCCATGATCTCTCATTTGCTTCTTACCTGCATATTGTCTGGACCAAAATACAGCTCAAAGATGTCTTTTAACAAAACCTTAGAAAACAGAGCTGTACCAGTCAGTCAGGACTACAGTACAGACACAACTGTGCCAGTTGGGGAGATAAGCTCGCTAAGCCCAAGTACAGAAAGCAACATAGACATGGGAACCACCACTCAGTGAGGTCTGGCCTCCCAAATCCTTCTACTGCTGCCTGAGTGGGTTCTGCAGCCTATGCTTATCTCTGGGCTACCTCAGCAAAAACTTTATTGGTGCCCTGGCTGGCTGGCTTGTACACGTCTGCAAGAACTGCAGGCACATACTGACTGCAATCAGACCTTCATGCTTATGAATGTTATGCATGTGAGCGATTTTACAGCTGTGAGTCATCATCTTGCCTACATTCATATGGTCCTTTCCACTCCAGAAGAAAAATGCTTTCATTCAAGAGAAGAAAAATAGGTTTCAGGCAGTATCATCATACAATCACATCCTTTTATAAGTGTTCAGCTCCTTGTTATGAAATTTGATTCCTCTGAGGCATAACTATAGCTTAGAGTGTGGAAAAGCAATTTAACGTTAAAAACAGGTTGTGTCAGATATGCCTCCCATGAATGCCCAAGTCATTTTGCCTAACTTTAGACTTTACTTACAGAGCTGCTTGAAATTTGCAGGACAGTTATCCTAGATTGTCTTCACGCTTGAATGCAATAGATCAGTATAATCAGATGATCTTTTGTATAGAGCTTAAGGAGACTCAAGAAATGAAGATGGACTGAACTATAGACTAAACAGAGTACACTTGTGTGCCCTGGTGTCCCAGAGCTCCATACCCTTTCCTCCATAATCATCTTGCAAAATTGTTTTGGGGCAGTGGAGGTGTCATAGCCAGGCTTTTCTGTTAGTGAAGCAAAAAGAAAACAAAGCACCTATTTCTCCCAAATATGTGTGACCTCTGTTGCCCTTGGGATAAATCAGCAAAACCAAGTTGAGATAAATTCAAAGTCAGGAAAAGTGTCAGATAAGGGGTGTTTCTCAGGGTACATTTTCAGAATCCTTGAATCTGGACATATTCCTAAAACTGTTTCACAGGAAAATCAGACAGGGATGTCTACTTCTCTCCTATGAGAAACTGGTAATATTTGACCTTACCATATGATAAGCTGTTAAATGACTTTCAAGGAGACTTTCCTAGGATAATCTGCTTATGCATTAGCACCCCTTTATGGCTTCCTGGTGAAGATTAAGGGTTGGTTGGTTCTAAAGAACAGCATTACTTAAAGTGTCAACTACTTTTTTTTTCAGTTAAGTAATTTATTCCTTTATGGGAATATTGAGAGAATTTTATGTCCTCTTTGTCCTTTCTAATGTATTGTTGTGGAATAAGTGACTGTGAAAGCCATGTAATGAATGACTGTAAATTGAACACTCTATAATTCAGAAAGGATTCACCAAAAGAACTGATGGACTTGTGGTCACCCAGAATTTTCTTAAGATATTTGTGAATTGTAGATGTGAGGCTTGCCACATTGCTGCTACCACCTATTGTCCTAGGTACTTGTTCTAGAAAGAAATTAAAGAATCAAGATTAGATTTTCAATAATTACATCAAGGTCCAAACATCAAGTCTTTGGACAATGGTAGAAGATTATGGTTCAGTTTGTGATTCCCAAACACACTCTAGACCCTTCCAAAAAAATATGGGTCCATCTGCATCCACCTCAGGCTAAGCAAGCAGTGCAGCATACCTCATAGTGAAACTGTTCAACTCTCCAACTCAGACAGGTCACATCCATATTACACAGCACTTGATCTTATGTTTTCCATGACACTGGAGTTTTGTGTTGCATTCCTATAACACCTATCTCTGAGGATTCTGGAGAATGTTTTCTGGGGTTGTGCTGAAGTCCTGTGTAGTCTCCAGACTGTGTACTTTCTTCTCTAGCAATTCTAGGGTGGTGTTCCACCAGAGAGCCACGACAGCATGTTTGGTTGGCTTCAAAACCAGATAGAGAATAAATTAACATTTATGCAATATGTACAGCCAGAGGACCAGGACCCTGGAATAATCTGGGTAGCTAAAGACATGCACAGTAATACTAACAGTGGATTTTAATCTAAATGGGTCCTTGTACTAATTAGGAATCATATTCAGGTCCTAGGGAGCTAGCTGAGAGGTGGCACTTGGGACCTCCAGATTTGGAGAATGGTGCTTCTCATTAACCCTTTGCTGGAAAGGGTATGGCTCTTGTCTTGCTCTGGGACATTCAAACACCAGACACCATCTAAAGCACCACTGCTGACCATTCTCCTGTAGCTTGCTGAAAAGTATTCTGTTATGACCACTTTAACATTTTAAGTCCGAAAACACTCAATGTTCAGATCGATTGCCAGATTACCTTAATTTAACAATTGATTTTGCCTCAAATGAATTGTGGTAAGAGTCCATATGTTTACTCTTAATCTATTGTAAACTCCTCTTTTACTGGAAATGAAGTTAAATTGCATCACCTCATATTTACTGCAGGAAAAGACCCCAGGTACAGTCAATGATATGCTCAACAGACATGTGACATCGTGTTAATCTGTGGTAACTCGACCATGAGTTCAAACCTTTACAATATATGTAAATAAATGTGCAGGACTGTCATCTTAAGCTTTTTTAATTATTACCTGTTCATCTGTTTCAACATGATAATTTTAAAGATACTTGTCCTCTGATAAATATCTCTTTAGGTTATTTCTGCCACTCAACATATGAATCTTTCTACGTGTCTCAATTGTGAATGTCAGTATATGTCCAGTCTATGTTTCTACTCTCAATCACATTATTTCTGTCTGTTATTTAGTGATTGTTTATAAATGTAGTTTGTATTTGTCATCTCTATAAGAGATGGCAATGCTTCCCCAAAGGCCTAATAATTTAAGTACTGAAAATTACAGTGCTTAAAGAAACAGATTCATTCAGCAGTGAATATATATACCAGCTTGTTTTACTCTGGATAGTTATAAAAAATACTGGAATTCATTTTTTTTAATACAAAACCACTTTTCTGAATAAGGTAAACTGCCAGCCACAACCAACAATTATACCTCTCTTGCTAAGAGCAAATAACAACGTGTCTGTTTTAGACTATTGTATTTTCAGCCATAGGAAGGAGCTAAAGTTACATAAATTTCCTGGATGACTACTTAGTTGTTTACCTGGAAGTTATGATTGTTTCTGGTGTCAGCGTGACACACAAGTTATTTTGCAGTTGTGGCAGAGAATTAGTAAATAAATCATTGAACTGTTAGTGCATAATTTATAAGCTTGCATATGTACCTCACAAGAAGGTGCTTTTATATTCTTAGAATATTGCTAGTGATATAACCCACACATGTCTTCAGTTTTACTCCCCTCACTGCATCTTTATGTGCCACAACTGATTGTAAAAATTTAGCACATGAGAATAAATGTCAACAAAAACCATATATGCAGCCCTTCAGAGTTTAAGGATGCTTATGCAGTCAGTGTACCAGGGACAAACCTAGTTACTCTTAGTAATTTAAGGGAATTACCTGTGTTAATATTCTCTATATCAATGCCAGATTGAAATTATGTATGGTCTAGCTTTCAGGGGTGCTATTCCCTAAAGTGGAGTAGTCAGGCTGAGCCAGGCACATGCTGGAAAGCAGACAAGAGTCAGAAGGTGGGAAACTGCATTACAACCAAGGGCAGAATCGCAAATCCACAGCGGAGCCTCCCTCTAGCATCCACACAGGATTTCTGGCTATTGGTAAAAGTGACTTTTCTAGGATGAGCTCATTATCCCTAAGAGTCCCCACCACTTCATGACCCATATTTGGGTAACAGGCCAGGAGGTCTTTATGCCTGTAAACCTGAGTTGCCTTTAAATTAAGAGAAATATTTGCAGGGCTTCTGTAGCTGCAGGTCATGTTGCATGAATGTAGGTTGACATCTTGAGGCTCTGTCAACTGTTCTCTCCTGCCACCTGTACCCTTCCTTCCACGTCCCAGGCAGTCTGCTCTTCCCTGCCTGCTGGCACATCCCATCTCTGCCGGAATATCATGAAGCTTGTGTCACATCTTGGCAGCAGTTCATAAAGAGAAGAAGCTGAACAGGATTCAGTAGCTGTGGGAGAACTATATCTACTACTGTGGTTGCTGATCCATTATGAATATCACAGCCAGAAACGCCCATCTGGAGTCTCCTACCAACTGCTCTCAGGCAGATTTTGGTGCAGTGGTATAAACTAGTTGAAACTTGACCCTACAGAGGAGTTTAAGCAGAAGTGGAAGCTTTACCCATAACCTGTTCCTCTTATTTGAAACATCAGGGTACACATGAGACATATTTTAAAGTGTTTCTTTGCAAGTATGTTGGTTATAAACATCTTACAACCAAAGGAGGGTTCATTTTAACTTCTGCTACTCTGTTCTAAAGAAAGATAAACTGAAAAATATTTCAAGACAAAGAAAGATAGTTCTCATTAACTGACTATTCCTCAGATGTTTCTGTAGAGGTTTCTTACGGCTATATTGCACAATGGAATATATTGCCATTTTTCAGTGCAGACCCATTTCTCATACGATGAGAAAATCTGACAGTTCTAAAAATGTTTCTTTTTTTACAGGAAGGAAGACAGAAGACCAGGGTGTTTTCACTAGAAGCGAGAAATGTTCTATGCCATGCATTATTTAATGTGAAGAAATTTAGATCACAGGATAATTCATGTTGGAAAGGACCTCAGGCAGTCTCTAATCCAAACTCCTGCTCAAACCAGGATCAACTACGAAGTTAGACGAGGTTACCCAGCTAAGTCTTGAGAAAGCCCAAGAATGGAGACTACACAGCCTGTCTGGGAAACATGGCTCACTGCTTGGCTATTCCAATGGTGAAAGTTTCTTAATACGTTTATTCTGAACCTCTCTTATTTCAATATATGACAATTACCTTGCAACCTTTCCAGCATGGGTGAGTATGAAAAGCCTGTCTTGATCTCCTTGAGGACCAACTTATAACCATTTGGGTCTGTGGTTAGGTCCCTCTTGAAGCCATTATTTCAACGGCTGAAAAGGCCTGGGTCTTTCAGTCTCTCCTCAAAGGGAAAGTGCTCCAGCTCTGACCATCTTGGTGGACACCTGCTAAATTTGCTTGAATTTATCAACATATTTGTGCTGAAAGGTGCACAGTGTCTAACAAGCTTTGAGAAGTGGGAGATAATCACTTCCCTGGATAGCCTGGTCCTACTCCTGTTCATATGTGTTGTTTCATGAGGTTTCTGTTGGCTTCATCCTCTAGACCGTCCAGGTCCCTGTGGATAGCAGCCCTGCCTTTGAGCTTCTCCCCTTGCTGTGTTATATGCTGATTTGATAAGTGTGTGCTCCTCATCTCCTAGTGATTGATAAAGATCAGTTGATAAAGAGGACCAGTCCCATGATAATCTCCTATGGTACTCCACTTGTCACTAGTCTTGAGAAGAGTGACCCACTAACCACTAGCCTCTACGTCTGATCACTCAACCAGTTTGCTACTCATCTATTTGTCCAGCCATCCAAACAATAACCCCAACCTGGTTACAAGAGGAGGCATGTCAAAAGTCTTGCTAGAGTCAAAGTAAATGTTCATGGGTACACCTTACTTACATGTCTGTTCATTTTATCGTATATTTATGGCAATTATGGCCATGCCTAATGTAATAAAAACAATCCTATGGGCAACATTGCATTTTAACAATAGCTTTGATTAAGCTGGATTAAGAGACAAGAATCCAGGATGAATTTGTAGAGATCAGAAAGATTATAAAAAGAGGCCATGGTCACATGCTGTACTTAAACTGTCCTGTTATTGCACGCTAAAGCCCTCCTATGAAGAGAAAGCATTAAAGAAGAAGAGGAAAATGGGAAAAACAACTGAATGGGGCATGATGAAGGCACAAGAGAGAAAAGAAAAATAGTACAAGTGCCATAGAATCAAAAATATATTGGTTGGGAAGCAAAGGCACAACCTGAGCAGAGGACCTGCAACAGCACTCTTCTCCTTGGACATACCCAG
>JAVSBS010023080.1:0-10135 GCA_033124195.1 Coracias cyanogaster
ACACACTTCCTTGTAGGATAGGCAAGTAAAATTAATACCACTGACGGTGAAAAACCTCTTGTGCAAAAAGCCCAGCTACCAGAGCATAGGTCCAAATAGTGAGAGGTAAGGAAAGGAAGGGGAAGCATTTCTGATGGGTGGGATCTCCTCTACCTTTTTATTGTAGAGAGTGCTGTGAAGGACCATGTGCGGCACAGCTTTGATAACAAACTCAAAGGGACATGGGAAAAAGCTGTTTCAACAACAGTTTGTTTCAAAAGCAAATTAGGAAAGAGCTAAATTGTCACGGATTGCTCTGTGCTAATCAGTGTTCCACAGTAAGAACATTGGTATTATCAGAGTTTGCCATGTGGTTTATAAGCTCAAGCCCAGTTATCATCTACAGCCTCTGCTGCAATCTCCCACCCTGTCTATGGTTTTGCCTTTCACCGTCTTTTCTGCCTCCTGAGAGCATACCTCAGTGGGTGTCCTGTACCTGACTGGCTTGTGTCTTAAGTAGAACCATCAGCTGGATTTTTCAAGGTAGTACCAGGGCATTAGCTAAATATTCCTGGCTAGTTTCAACACCACTCAAAATGGTCCTACCTCTTCCTGTTCACCTGTTGTACCAGTGTGCCCTGTAAACCTGGTTTCATACTAAATCAGTTGCACCATTTTTTTGGCAGCTATACCTTTAGCAGCCCCATGTAGCGGGTCCCTTCCACAGACATTATCCATATGACATGAATGACACTGCAGGCATACGTGAAAGCAGAAATTGTGAAAATACAAGTCGTTTCACTCACTAGCCTCATGAAACCCCACCTCTTACCGCACAGATGCTGTTGTCTACAGCTCAATGTTAAGGCCCACCCAACTCACTCCATAATAAAGAAATTTCACCACCTGTTTGGGCAGAGGATGCCTCCACATCTTTTCAACTCAATTTCCAACAGCAGTCCCACCAGAGGCACATAACCACAGGTCTCACCAGCTGCAGCCTACCAAAAAAGGCTTCATGACATCTTTATCAATCTTCTGCTGTTCCATCCCCTGAACAGGTAACAGCTGGTTAAACCAGGCAGAGATTTTCTTCACTGGGGATTCAAGAGCACCTACCATTGCGCTTTCCGGTTATGGAACATTAAGCTTTTGTAGGGGTTTAATTATATTTGCTTTTTCTAAGTCCTTCCTCTGCACTGTGAGGGACCTGTGGCCAAAAAAAAGTAGTTTGCCATCAGACAAAGAAAATGGCTTTTCTGAGTAAGCCACATTACCTCTCATTCCTGCTACCTTTATCGCAAATAGGTCTTACAATATTTTCTCTGAAACTGAGGGCAAGGGCTATTAATTCCAGGTAAAAGTGTACCAGACATCAACCTTTACGGATTTTTTCTCTGCCTGAAGGTTAATAGCAACAGCAACAAAAAAAAAAAAAAGAAAACATTACACATTCCAATTTAAATGTAAAGGAAACTGGAATCAATGAAAAAGGTTAACAAGCCTTATTTTGCTTCTTCATGACTGTACAAAAATGTCCAGATCAGTCTCCCCAGATTGTATTTCACAGTGTAGCCATACAAGTCCTCACCGTCATTTTATTTTTATTTTTAATCTCAGCAGTAATGGGGTCACTATTTTCTAGTTTCCTTAATGGTTATGATCTTTGGCAGGCTCATACATCTTAAAAGCATATTCCTTCAGTTAAGGACT
Organism: Coracias cyanogaster; assembly: GCA_033124195.1. Lineage (NCBI taxonomy): Eukaryota > Metazoa > Chordata > Aves > Coraciiformes > Coraciidae > Coracias > Coracias cyanogaster. The sequence continues at coordinate 1,693 of JAVSBS010023080.1, forward strand.
CAAGTCCTTAAAAAAAGTCTTCTTTGTTAAGAAGGCCCAGCCCACTATATGTTAGAAAGTAATACCTTAAATAACACTGAAAACTCAAACATGGAACCAGAATCAACAGTGAGTCTGATTTAATTTTTTTTTTTTTTTTTTTTTGCCAATGTTCTGGAACAACTGTTTTAAGTTTTTCAAAGCAGACCAAAGTTGAGTCAATTATTCCAGTTCCCTCTGAAATGAACAGTTTCGTGGGTAAAGTTGGCTGGAAATCTAAATTACTTGTTTGCCCATCAGGCACAGCCTTTCAAAGCAAACAAGATCCGAGTGTGTAATTACAGGTATGTTACTCAGTTTCAGAAAACCAAGAGATACATGGAAGAAGCAACAAGAAACTGGTTTCTTTGCAGACAGCATTAAAATATCCTGAAGTTTTTAAAAAGTCTCCCGAAGACCTTACTCTTCTTCCAGAATAATGCTTAAAGGACAGGGAGAATGTTAGGTTTATTTTTCCATAACCTTAAAATAAACAAGCTCATTTTTCCTGATTTCCATTTGTGTAGCTGAGGAGTCTCATAACTTTCACAAGTAATAGAACAGTAAATCTTAGACTTGTCTATGAGGCATCCATATTCTGCTGCTTGATGACCATGGATCCCTGATTATACAGGGGTCAGCAGCCAACTAGGCTGCAGTTACTCCTAGCCAACACCTACATGCATGACTCTGAAATCATACAAGTGTGAGAAAATGGTGCTGAAAGGCAGCCTGTTGATACCAAAGCAGTAAAGCCTAAGACTTGTGATTCATATTCACATGTAACAGTAACCTGCAAGATTATTTTTGTCTTCTTTCTTTTTAAGATAAGGATGAAAAGATGTGAAGCCAAGTCTCAAACACAAAGGTCCACCTAGTCAAGTAAGTTGTCTCTAGCAAGTGACAGACAGTAAGCTGTTTGTAGGAGAAATATGACACACACAGGTACATGCTTGTAAGTACCCTAAAGGTGTTGCAGAAGAACATTAGGTGCAAGAGGGCAGTAAGGAAGAGGGAAAAAAAATCTTTGTTTTTTTGGAGTATTCACATCTGTGAGGTGCAGCTGTCCTAAAAAAGCTTACAAACAACTGACAAGCAGGCAGGGCAGAGTTCCTGAGGCCCCACATGGAGATGCGATGGGTACCTTGAGCATTGCAATTTAACCACTCCAAAGCTAAGGAAGAGAAGCCACAAAGCAGAAGGGGGAGCTGAGCACTCTGCTGGAGTTTCACATCTAAGATGGTGAAAACCCCATTTATCTCCATATTGCTCCAGTACAATACAGTAGCTACAGAGTTAATTTCTCAGCACAGGTAGCCTTTGAGTGTTTTTCCCTGAAATACAGTCTCGTACAAATGGACATCGTTTCTTTTCTCTAGAGGTTCTCCAAAGTGAAATAAGATCAGAGATGCTGCTGAAGTCTCACCAGGTTCAATACACACTTGGTATTCAATTTTCTGACAATGAGAATCCCCATCAAATTCCTTCTGCCCCCCACCCCGTCCAGAAAGACTCACCCTTTCTCGCCTGAACATCACCTCCGCATGAGCTGCTTTACTGGTACATGAAAACAGGATCTATAAACAAAACACTGTTTAGTCCCAGCCAAAGATGAGACAGCAAAATCAGGCTAAATTTAAATGTATTCCCAAAGTTGCGGTAAGCAGGCTGTTTACTAAGATTTTTGTACCCTAACACCTTGCCACAGAATCCAGAACACTGGTTGTTTTATTTTACCAAGATGACATACTTTCACTGTACACAGTCCAGTACCTGGTACTTCCAGAGCTTGCCTACCCACCATGTCCACTTGCTTCAGTACCTCCTACCAGTGTCTTGTCTTTGCAGGTGAGCTGCATTAGTCCTTTGAGCTGTATGGGCAGAGAGGTGGGAGTCCTGGAGGTGGGAACACCCAGGGAAGGAAAGAGGAGCCAGAGGAGGTGAAACGGGTGATGGCCACGGAGGTGGGGTGGTGGTTGGGGGTGACTGGAGCTACACAACCACCACCCTTTTCTGGGCAGGGGAGATCAATATGGCATGAGCTTTCCCTACAACAGGCAGTGGGAGCGGCAGAGGGTACCCACTGATTCTGAACCAGTGGCTTCCAAAGGTCTGGGGCATTTGCTCATGTGAGCTCATGAGCATGGTCAAACTCCAACTGGAGAAATGTGTCTTTCAGTCAGTCACCTATCTGCTGGGACACACTTGGGAACTGTTGTCCTCTGCCTGCTAGGGCAGGAGATCTGGTGAAACTGTGTTTGTTTCAACTGAAGACTGCACAGCTGTGGCTAGAGTTGCATTAGTGACATGAACACAAGTGGAAATATACAGGCTTGCAAACAACTTGCAAAGTTCCTTTTAGCTGCTCTTTAAACCCTTGAACAACAGCTTAAAAAAAAAAAAGTACAAGTTCAAAGTGCCATTTCAGTAGTCTTGTGTTTCTTGGGAGGCAGATCTCAAGCAGAGTTTACAGAAGGGAAAGTTAACACAAGTATATAATACAGTAGGCAAGTACAGGTACCAGCATGGGCCTCTCTGCCCCAGTTTATCTCAAGTCTGATCCTCTCAGGTGGCTTCTCACTCATCCTCTTAATAATAGTACATATTATACCTTCCTCCTTTTTTTTTTTTTTTCTTCCTCTGCTATTCTTATGAAGAATAAAAAATAAAATGGCATTAGCTGCTGTAACAGCATGCAAAACGTCTTTCAGGACCTCCTCCTGATCTCTGCTTGATTTCAGTAAGGTCTTTTGAGATGCTACTTCCCCAAGCTTCATCTCCGTCTTCTTCTTGTCTCCCGAAAGCCTGTCCTTCAGAGGTTTGTACTCTGAAGGAGATAGACGCAATCTCCTTAGCAGGCAGATCTCTGTGAGTTCACAAAGTCTTGTTTTTGTACGCAGGCTGTGTCTCCTTGAACTTCAGTATCCTTGTTCCCCATGAAATAGTATGAGTCTTGCATTACATTCAACCATATTTATAAACACCCAGATTAGTCCTATACTAGCAACTCTGGTTCTCAACCACCTCTTAAAACAAAGGGAGACTGACTGTAATTTAAAGCAGTCTCTCAAGCTCAGCAGCAGAAGGATCTCTTTTAGATCTGGTAGCTTTTTAAACAAAACTCAAGTATCTTAATACCATTTTTCAGTAGACCTTTCAATACAGAATATCTGGGACTAGATGTTATATGGTGGAATCTCCCCCACCAGCCCTTGAAAATGTTTGAAAATCCTGTTCTTTGAACCACAGCTCATTACTCAGCTCCCTTCTGTGGTTCTCTGCCTGGCAATTGCAGATATGATGGGCATTATGAAATGCTCCAATGCTGGATTCCCTATAGCACAACCAAAGGGAAATGCAAATAATGATCCAATACTGCAATGTAGTCTCTGCCAGAAAAGCAAAGTATTAATATATCTATGCTTACTTCAAACCCTGGCTGTAATGTGTCCTGATCTATCAGCATGAGTTCTGTTCTTTGCTAGGCTCATATTTTGAAAAAAATAGCTCATTTTAAAATTTCCCTTTATCTCTTGAGTTTTTATGAAGCTTCTACATGTACATATCTTAACTTATGCTTACCATTTACATTTTTCTATACCCATATGACCCTGCTGAATTCTCCAAAGAATATCAGATTTCAATGTACTTTGCACTGCTATTCTGTTACCTCTAAAGACCAGGCCATTCTTTACAGCAAACTCCAGTTTGAATTGGTAATGTGAGCTTGCTGCGTAATTCCCTGACTCTTTTACAGTGACAGCCCTAATGCCTTTTTAGAATCTCTCATCTTTTACTGTGCCTCTGCAAATTTATCCCACATTTCTGAGGGCAAGCAATTCCCCTCTGTCATATTTATATGCATTGTATTTCTGCTTTCCTTTATCTTATATTTTCAAACCTAATATTGGCTCTTTGTTTCCAGCAGCTATAATAAACTAAATATATAACAAAGAGTGTAATACCAGGGAAAAATTTTATGTATATATATATATGTGTGTGTGTGTGTGCGCCTAACTTGCACAGACCCTCTCGCTGCTCCTCTGAAAGAGGCAATGTCATCTTCTTTACAGCCCTTTTAGTCTCTTTGTCCCTGGCACTGGCAGGAAATTAAGGCCCTTCAAAACTCCCTCCTCAGCCCCTTTATATGTATATACATTGGATAAAAACATAATTTTCCCTTTTCTGAGGGGTGAGATTCTTGTGTAAAATCACAGGATTTTAGACACAGAGGACTGAAGGAAAACTTAAGGTCTCACAAGTTAACAGAATCCCAAAAGATAGAGGCACAGCTTCTACATCCCACACCATCAGCTGCCTGTAATGACAGCCTTTCCCTCAGTCAAGTCCCCCTGCAGCACATTATATAGGGAAAAGCTGGTCCCCTCAGACACTTACCATAACTCTGTGGACCAAAGAAGACCTATATGGAACATGCAGGATAGAGGAGGTGCAGAGGCTGGATCCAGCTGCAAGCCAGATTGCTTTTTTGAGTTAAACATCAGCTATGAATATCAGCTTATAATTGTACATTCAGATACTCATTACTTAATTATGACAATGCAGTAAGACACACAGCAGGCACCTGTGGCACATTTCTATAAAGCTGCAGCATGAATGCTATGAAGGTCACAAGTGCCTGAGAGAAGTTTAGTCCTTGACTTGTGCTGAGGGAGAATGCACTTTTCTTAAGGCTGAAGTCACAGGTTTGTATGTCTTACATACTTTCATGTAGACCACTTAGAACACCAAGGCACCACATCACAGTGTTACAGAAAGGTCTATTTAAGAGGCCTGTAAAAACCCTTGACTTCTGGATCGTTTGTGGTTCCAGCCTCTTAGGTCACTGTCTAACCAGGATCCAAACTAACACTGAGCCATTTCCACCCCTTGGAGTAAGCAGGCAGTATCTCAAGCATTGGCTTTCCTAAGCTTTTATGTTAAAAAAACAGTCATTCTATATGTCGTGGCAAGTCTGATATCTAATTTACCTGTGCAATTCTTGACATACTGTGAATATTTGAAATGTAGATACTATAATAGCTGGGTGAAAGATTAAACTTAATGTCCTAGTTGTTACAAGGACTATCCTAAAAGCACTTCCCATCAAGAATTCTCTGAATTACATTTCAGATCGCATACAATATTCTAAATCTGAGTTCTTTTCAAGTTGAATGGTTGAACTAGCAGTTAGGCTCTTACTCTTAAAATATTTAATTAAGTCTTATATATAGTTTGGTGAGACATTAATTCTTCCACTGACTTGGAACTAATCCATAAGTCTAAGGAATTGATGGGTGTATTTGGTAATACAACCTCTAAAGATTCCCAAGGAGAAAGTGGAATGAGTCATTTCATTTTCTCATTAACATGTTAGATATGCCTTATATACAGCAAAAAATCTGAGCTGGACAGAGGACTAGAAGTAGAAATGCCCACACCACTTCACTAAATGTGCAAAGTCCACTGCGCAGTTGTATAAATGTAGTCAAAATTTGCAGAGTAACTTTGATGTCTGTGATATAGCCACTCATTGGGAATCTCCCTACAGTCTCCAAAATGATATATTCAGTAAGTCCCGTCTATGTGCTTAAAACCACTACCACAGTTTCATGTTCCAGATACTGCAAGTGTACAGCCAGATTTTCCTTTTCCATGCCAGCATCAAGGATGAAATCCATCTTTTTTCCTTCAGTTTGGTATCTGTTACACAATTTGACACACAAGTCCTGCTTGCACTCTGCTCCCAGAATATGTTCCCACTGCTGCGTTTCTAGGGTGAACTTTGGTATAAACCCCTCTAATAGTTACCAATCCTGATCCAGAGTTTTTTCCAATTTATGAGGCACATCTCTAGTCTTTCACAGCAGTTTCTAATCCTAAACCACATAAGCGTGACACATGGACTGAAGCATTAAATACCATTGCAGGAGTGCAATGTTCTGATTCTTATTTGTATATACCAGAGCATTCTCATTTTCTTTTCATGGTTATTCAATAGCCTATCTTCAGTGCTTTACTGCCTGCTGGGTAATGGCTCCTTTCTAATCAATTTTAGATTATTTTTCTCCATATTTACTCCTATCTTCCTTTACCACCCTTTTAAACCAAAATCAATTTCACTTTTGCCTCAAATAGCCCTCCTGGCTGTGCAGGAGTAGATTCTTGAACTTTGTTTCTGGAATCCAAATTAGAGTGCACACCGTATGAATCCTGGTCTTAAACAGAGAAGCACACACACAGAATCAGAGAATCACAGAATCACAGAATGGTAGGGTTGGATGGGACCTCTGCAGATCATCTAGTCCAACCCCCCTGCCAGAGCAGGGCCACCTAGAGCAGGATACACAGGAAGGCATCCAGGCGAGTTTTGAATGTCTCCAGAGCCAGGCTGAGGAGCCTTCTGGTGTAGTCAGCCATCCCTCCCAGTTTTGTATCATCAGCTAACTTGCTGAGAATGCACTCTATCCCTTCATCTAGGTCATTGATGAATATATTGAACAGGACTGGACCCAGTACTAACCCCTGGGGAACATCACTTGTCACAGATCTCCAACCAGACCCTGTGCCATTAATCACAACCCTCTGAGTCCTATCCTTCAGCCAATTTTCAATGCACCTCACTGTCCGTTCATCAAACCCACACTTCCTAAGCTTGCCTACTAGGATGCTGTGGGAGACAGTGTTGAACACCTTGCTGAAGTCAAGGTAGACAACATCCACTGCCCTCCCCTCATCTATGCATCCGGTCATTTAATTGTAGGAGGTTATCAGATTAGTCAGACATGACTCCCCCTTGGTGACTCCATGTTTACTACCAGTAACCCTCTTTTCCTCCTTCAAGGTGATGCCCAGAATGAGCCATTCTGTCATCTTTCCAGGGATGAAGGTGAGGCTGACTGGTCTGTAGTTTCCTGGATCTTCCTTCTTGCCCTTTTTGAAGATTGGAGTGACCAGCTCCCTCAGCACCCACGAGTGTAACCCATTAGGACCCATGGACACACATACAAATCTTCTGAGATCCTGGCCAAGGCACAGTGTAACCATCCACAATGTCTGCACAGGGATCCCAAATAACTCTGGAGCTCAGCTATATGTTTCAAGCATCCTAAGTCTGCTAAGTTTGCTTTCGCACCCAACATGATAAGCCCGTCCCCAGATGCTCTTCCAGTGCTAACAGCAGCTCTGCACCCAGTTACATGTGCAGCACATTGCAAAGCACTGGTGTACAGCGGGATCTTAACGCTGCTCAAAACACTCTTATACCTACACTGCCTTTGCACTGGACAGAACAAGAGCTACATACAGCTTTCTGGTGGCTGGCACTTACTCCACGGAAAGCAAGCAGTTAAAGAACAATGTCCTTTACCACCGCACATCCTTAATGAAGCTGCTGATTTGCAGTCATGTCCTGTCAGTGCTACAACAGTACAGCAGATCTGCTGTCTCTGGGTACTTTGCCCTGTGACTGCAGGGGGCAAGATCCACCCTACTGCCCCTTCATCCTCCAAAGTGATACGGTTCACCCAGAACACAGCAAAATAGAGTGGATCTCAGGAGAGAGGAGAGGACATCTGGCCTATTGGGGAACAGAGCAAGACGAGGAGGGGTGAATGCATATGCATACTGCTGAAAAGAAAGGGAACTTACTCCGCAAGGAGGGAGTGACTCTGAGCCTGCAATGCTCTGTTCCCTGATGCCCTATGGTGACATTGTGGAGTCATGTGCTCTCCCAGGAGATGTCTTCTGCAAAAGGTCCCAAGTCCAACACCTCTCACAACAACATGAAGGCAAGCCACATGAGGGATGAGCAAAGCAAAACACAAGCCACAGGGAAGGAATCAGCATGGAGACATGTGCGTGCCCACAGTGCTGCACATGTGTCTGTCTCTATTGCTGAAGCCCAGGGAAAGAATGGGCTGTAGTAGAGTGATTCCTACCTGTTAGGTAGGCATCAACCACCCTCACACTCCCTTGCCTCTTTAAATTGAAAGAAATAACCAGTGGGTGAGGGAAAACCACACTGTTGTAATGAAGGACGGAAGAGAGTCCAGACACTAAAGCCAATACAGAGAGAAATAAAGCAGATTTCAGATGAAGGATGGGGCAAGAGGGAGAGGGAAGAAAGCCAAATCTTCAGAGGTCTGAAAAAGTTAGTAGCAGAAATATTATTTATGTGTATGTAGGTAAATTCTGTTATTTTCCTCCTAGGGGAAAAGCTGTCTGCATCTTGAGCCAATGAAGAGATGAACTGGTTTCAAGGTAAGAAAAGATGTAATACTGACTTTCCATCTAAATGTGTTACCCACCACCAGGCCAGCCTGACAGCCCGTAAAACTTGAGAGCTCCTTTTGGGACTCTGATTTCTCCTATTGGAGCCAAAGAAGCTCAGAAGTGTCCTTAGATGGTGCAGTGCATTAGTATG